>JAZHYW010006222.1:0-143512 GCA_037355805.1 Ixodes ricinus
TGCTGCAACGAACAGTGACTCAGCTTTGCCGCGGTAGGTGTACTGTGTACGCTAAGGCAAGAGAGGCGGTTAGCAGCGGGCATTGGATGCCAGCAAACAAAGGCTCATGAAATACCTACCTAAGGACCTGCGGCAGAAGGTGCTCTGATTCCACTCCTGGCACGCCATCTGATTCGAGTCCCCGACTACGCAACACTTCTCAGAGGAGAGGACGCATAGAAAAATAGTTTGGAGAATCGAAAGGAACCTTGGTCAGCATAGTAACAATGCCCCAGCATCTCCTTGACCCTGCTGCCCTCAGAAGTGGAAAAAAAAGCGTTCGGACTTGTCTATTTTTTTTTTCGGGGGAGGGAGGGGGGAATTTCTCAAGAAATGTGACAAAATACATTTCATTGTGATTGGTTCGCGATACCAAGAAACATTCCAAATGTATTTCAATACAGCAATACAGATACTGGTGAAAAAATATATCGCAATACAGAAATACAGATATGAAATATATTTCTGAAATACTATCGCGATACATTTGTATCGCGATACTGCCCAACTCTGCAACCGCCAAACCTGTATTGAATTGTTCTGTTTCTGCCCAATCATACGTTTCAGTCGCAACACTCAATGCAGTACAAAATTATGAAAGAGAAACGTGTCCTGCAAACGCCTTCTTGTTTTAAATGGATGAGCATAGCTACACAGTAACTTGACCGCCTATATCAAAGTATAAACAAATAACATCAAGTTAAAAGTACCCCTTCTATTTGGCTGTGGTTAAAGGAGATGTCATAAACGTCAGGGATTCGTTCTAAGTGGAGTTCGCGCAAAGTACAACAATTGTTGCATCGTACCTTTAACAAGTAGTGTTTTTTTGTGTGCTAAGTTTAGTTACCGTGTTGCGACGGCGGGACGCACTATGAGCTCATGGCATGGCCGCCATAGAAAAGCGTGATTATTATTATTAAACTTCTCTCCATTGAAAAGATTCTTTCTAATCTCTTGGCAGATCTTAAACAGAAACAAACGTCAGAGACAAGCCTCAAACCCAGAATCTTTCGGATTTGGCAGTCTTCGTGGAATAAAGGAGGTTATGCTTAAACACGAGCATCGTGCACGCGAGGGCATCTTTGGCAGGATCGCAATCACTCGTGCTTTCTTCACGCGCACCGAACGACTAAACGCCGGCCGAAGTTCCCATCGCCTGCACGCTGCATGTGTTGGAGACTTGTCCGTATCGGTTGTTTTTGTTTGTCGCTCTAGTGGGACACGGACATTAGCAGCGCCATCGCGGCTGAAATCTCCGTGAGCGTTGTTTGTCGTTCGTTCTTCTACAGTGAACAAGGCCTCACAAAATCAGAATGATGGGCCGAAACGGTGACGTAACATAGCTTTGGCCCGTTTTAGTGTAATAGATCACGTGACCACGACGCGGATAAAGACGCGGCATTGCATCGCCCCTCGTGTGTTGCTCACTGAACCATTCTAAGCAGCGATACGGCGGCTGTTTGCCCGCGTATTGGACAGGCGGCAATGACCGCCGAACACGGGCGACTTTTGACAACGCAATCCGTTTTACGATAACGCCGCGGCGGCAGGAAATTGCGCCCTAGTTCGCCGTTGTTGGCATGCCGCGCCTTGTCCGACGCTCTTGCTTTCGGATCCGCGCGGCACGTGCAATTACACGATAGCCGAGTTGCGTGTCATTAGGGATTAGTCTATCCCTGTCTCTAAAAGCCTGGCGTGATTGCGTGTATGCGTGGTGTGTATGCGGGTGGGTGCGTGCCTGGCGTGTGACTGTTGCTGCTTGCGTATGTAGGAATTCGCTCCACGAAATGGCGCAAGCGGTATTCAGTTGTGTCCACGATAAAACGGGATGTGAGAGGAAAGCCGGCACGCGATGTTTCAATGACAAAATGCATTGCCTCACCTGGTGGCAAATGGTGCATGGTCCCTGGCAGAATGCGAACGGCAGGGCACACAATGCTCGAGTGACAAGCGTGGAGGCAAAATGTTGTATGGTCGCTGGCCGCGATAAAAACGGCAAGACACACGGCGCTTCGATCATAACATTTATTGTGTCACGTGGTGCGCAAATAATGTATATAGTCTCGGACAGGATGAGCGAGGTGGGGCTTACAATGCTTCAACGACAAACGTGATGGCAAATGGTGTAGTCACTTGCAGAATGAAACGGCAGGGTACAACATGCTTCAATTATGCACTGCGTCACGTGGTGGCGAATAGTGTATAGTGTCTGGCAGAATGAGAACGGCAGGACACACAACGATTCAACTGCGCAACGCATTGCGTCGTGTAATGGAAACTGAGGTAGATACACTGACAGGAATTGAAAGGGCGGCGCAAACGGTGCTTCAATGGGAAAATGTTGTGAGTCACGTGTAGCTAAAATGGCGAACAGTCACTCACAAGTTGAGCGCGACAGGGTGCAGAATGCTTCAGTGGTAAAATGAACTGCGTCACGTGGCGCTCAAAGGGTGCATAGTCAGTGACAGGGTGAGAATACCAGGGGTCTCTCTCGAATGCCCTGCCTCCAGCACGAGCTCGCAGCCCTACATTGTGCTTTGGCACGCGCTTGCATCGCTCGCAAACGCTATGGAAGATATGGAACTGCGCGCTAGATGCGGGGCAGCTGAAGTACTTCTCAGTCGTTCTGTCTTTCAGTGAATACAGTTGGACGTTATCGTCAAGGAAAAAACAAAACGGTGCAGAAGAAACTTGGCGAACCTGACGGCGTTTAGCCGCAGGTTCATACGTTATTATACGGTGTCTGCAAAATGTTTAGCAATTAGTTTAGACAATGTTGGACTTCTGTTCGATTCTAGAAAATTTCGAAAGCCAATTCTGCAGCTTTTTCCCGCCTCAGCGCCCATTTTGTGTTTTGGGGAAATAAAAATGAATCGAATTAAATTGAAATTTCTCCAACCTGGTACGAACCAAAATTACTGGAAACCTTATTCGTAAAAAATAAGCGATAACTTGAAGTGACCGCGGGGCTGCCATTGACAACATCATCTCTCAAAGAATGGGATCCGAAGGGCGGGGAAGGTAAGAAGTAGGGAGGGTAAATTCTATAGTGTGCCTAATCCCATGTTTGAATGGCTCGAATATCGTGATGCAGTTGGTCCTTCATGGCAACACGGCCGGCATGTCCCCGAACGAGCGCGCCAGAAATCGGTGACGTCACCTTTTCTGCGGTTCCAAATCCGGCATGTTCCAGACGGAACAACTGCGCGACGATAACACGACGTGACGCGTTTAGAGAGCGGCAGCTGCGCTGCTTGCTCCACGATATGACGATGATGATCGATTTACGCTACTCCGATCGTCCGTCATACGCTGATTCGATATTGAAATGACGTTGCTTGATTTAGCGTCGGTACGTTGCTCATGAATAAATGATTATAAGGTCGTGACCTGTTTTCCCGCCAAATGTAGCGGGGAAACTGAATTGATGCGTAGGTCACGTGGTATTTGATTCGTAAAATTTAGCGGATAACTTAAATTTATCTGTAGGTCTAGTGACGCTAGGTTACGTGATATTAATTTTCCCGCCAAATTTCGCGGGGAAACTGGATTTTTTTCCCGCTAAATTTAGCGGGGAACTTGAATCGGTCCGTAGGTCCCATGACGTCAGGTCATGGGACATTAATTTCCCTGCCAAAATTAGTGGGAAAACTGTTTTTTTTTTACGCTCACGCCGACGCGGCAACAGGAGACAAACAGCTGTCGCTGTAAAATGCATTAAAATAAACTCAAGAGTTGGTCCGCGGATCGCAGACACGTGTCCAAGGACAAGTCTGCGAACCTATCGTCACACGGTTAAGGAGATTTCAAACCCACTTTACTGTTGCTTTTGTCTAGTCCGGCAACGTCCGTGACGGTTCCTCAAACTCAGCTAACTCGCAAGGAACCCATCGCGCCAAACTGCTCTGATGAGACAACTGGCTAAAAACCATTTCTTTTTTAAACATGAAATGTTTTTTAACGCCACTCCCAATCGCGAAATTTCGTCCGTTCGTCCGTCCGTCCGTCCATGCGTGCCTTCCCATTAAATTTAGCGGGAAAATTTATGTCACGTGGCCTATGCACGAATTCAGGTTTTCCGCTAAATTTAGCGAGAAATTTGATGTCACGCAACCTGACGTTACGGGACTTACGGACCAATTCAATTTCCCCGCTAAATATAGCTGAACAATTGACGTCACATGACCTATACACCATTTCAGTTTACCAGCTAAACTGGGCGTTGAAACAGAAGTCGCGTAACCTAAAGCCACGTGAACTATACACCAATGCAGTTTCCCCGCTAAATTTAGCGGGAAATTTCAGTCACGTGACCCCATGTCAACTGGCCTTTTACTTCATATATATGTATATATATATATATATATATATAGAGACAGAGAGAGAGAGAGAGAGAGAGCGATATGATGCCACGTCACCTATAATAGAGAAGACTGTAGGTAGTCTTCAGAACAAGTTGAAATGATCACTTGGTAAATACTGCGCATTTCTTGCAATAAAGGACTTTGAACATATAGATCACTGCAATTTTCTTCTTTTGTTCTACGGACCACCTTCAGCGTTCGTTCATATGGCTCTTGCTTGTTTGTGTTTCATGTAACGGTTCACCATTGAACCGAATCTGTTCATATGTTCTTTATTGTAATTACTGTCTTCGTCCCTGCCGCATATAAAGAAACATTAACATCGACGATGTCTTGCCGGCTTTTGTTTTGAAAATTGAAGATATCATCATTATCATCATTATCATTTTTTTCTCCTTGAAGGCCATTACGGGAATTACACATGGGAGCGGTACTTTTTTTATTTATTTTTTCAACCGAACAATTTTGCACGCAATGTTAACCTGCGAACACAAATTGCGAACTAGGGGCGTTCCCTAAGGCGCCGCCAAAGCAAGGATGTCAATAATATTTTCTCTTTAAGATAAGAATGTCACGTATAACAAACAATGTAAATAAAAAAATGTTTACTTCCATCGCAAGTACACAATCTGTGCTTGTCACACAAAGCTTTTTTGTTGTGCTTCGGCACTTAAAACATGCCACACTCCCGACACGAAACCAAAAATTGTTGTGCTTCTGTCCCCCCCCTCCCCTGAGTAGAAGGAATCAGTCGGATCAAGCAGAAATGGAAATGGTTACAGAGGCAGCAAATTTATCTGTGTCAGTTATGCTAACAATGATATTTGGTAGGAACTTTTTCTTCGTTGATGATGAAGGGTAACTTTGAGTTACTGCATTAAGTAGTTGACGAAAAAATAGGCCGCAACTTACAGGATTGGTAAAAGCGGGGGAAATCTGCCACAAGGATGAAAGCAGGGATTCACGAAGAGGAATGTTATGATAATGATACGGTGATGGAGAGTGAGACGAAACACTCGGCGCCTTAAGGAAAGTGTGTGAAGGTTAGCAGTTTCGCGCAATCCAGTCATGCTTGTGAATGGTGAGCAATCAGAAAAAAGAATGCGGAAAGCTCTGTTTTGGATGGATTTAAGTTTTATAACTAGGCAATGTTGCAACAGGCACCACACACAAGAAGCGAATTCAAGTTCAGGCTGAACTGAAGTTAAGTATACCAGTTGTTAAGCCGAGAGAACGGTTTGCGTTAGCTACTATATTTTTGATGTGAGACGTTCATGAACGGTTAAATGTTACATGAATACCGAGATATTTACATGAGCTGCACACGGTGACAGGGGAGGCGTCAGGATGCTAAGAAAAAGGCCGAAGAAGTGCACAACGAGAAAACAAAAGGAATTTGCATTTGTAAAAATTTAGGGTCATCTGCCATTTACTGCACCATTCAAATTAAAAAAAATTTGAACAAAAAGCCCACTTCAACGAAAACAAACATCCATTCAAAATGTTGTAAATAGAAATGGCAAAAGTAGTTGTCTAGAAGGTTCAAGCGAAATCATAATATGTATGTATGGAAGCCCATAGCTAGATGTAACGAAGAGCGCCAACACCACAATGCAAAATCGTACGGTCATTTTGGCTATTAAACGTCTTAGTGAAACGTGGAATATACATTTTATTTTTGAAAGAAAGGGTAATGTATTTAAATTTTTCTTTTAATATTTCGATTTATCAGAGGATCATTCGCTCGAGCTGTTGAAATTATCTTTATATTGATTTAACACAATTATAAATTCACCATGCAAAGGCTAACAGGGAACATATTTCTAGGTGCTCAAGAATAAAATGTTGTGAAAAGTGATTGACTTTGTATGTGGATAATTTCTGTTCCTAAACATGTCTGTCACTTGAAGATCATTGGGATTTAGGCGGAATAGGATACATAGCTATTTCTTTTCAAATGGTGTAGGTGACGTTCAACTAGTTTCACACTGTTTGTGATACCGAAAAAACGTTTTTCATTTAATTTGCAAGTCTGTTCCGCCCCCGAACTATTCTTACAAAATTACCAACCACATTATCAGAACATTTTGCCGCGAAGCATACGGGACTTTTCTTGAACGCATCTGTGCAAACTTTACACCCATAGAGCTGAGCACGTTTTATTTTATTTTGTTTATTATTGACAAGGTTTGGGAACATCCCAGACGACCCTCATGGTTCCTCACTCGGGCATGTAGCAGCGCACGATGTGTGCGCTGAAGGCGTGTCAATGAAGGATGCTGTGATACCAGCCACAGTACATCGCAACACTGCATGCTTTGCTGTTCAGCTGTAAAGAGAATTTCATGAGTTGGTTCCGTGTTTCTCAGCTGTCACGAGCCCCTCCCCGTCAGTAATTCTACCAAACCAACGGCTTATCACGTTTTCCAGTAGGCCTTATATTCCACGAGGCAACGTTTATGAGTGAACATACTCTTTCAAACTTCGTCGCCTTGATGGTGCGTGACCCCGGTGCAAGGCGTCGCTGACAATTACTAGCGTTAGCAGCTTCACTGGCATTGTTAGTGGTGCAGCGCAAGAGTGATACGACGCTAGAAATCGGCAGCTTTGTTTCGCACATGAATCAGTGGGTTCCATGAATTGAAAGGGAACATGTGTGTGCGTTAGCCGTCCCTCTTTTTATTTTCGTTCCCTCAGTTTTTCCTTGCCACCCCCGTCGCCTCCTCCTCTCTCACACACTATACTGGTCTCTGGGGGACCCTGGAAGCTTTGTTGACAGTGGCGGAAGATCAACTCTCAAGCCGGGTACACCGCGCACGTCTCCACAATATCACAAAGTTCAATCTTCGCCTCGATTCTGAAGCGACGATGTTGGCCTCAAATAACCCCTTCCCAAAGTTGTGAAACGTCACTTTGTCGTCACCAATAACTTCAACAAACGACGATGTCGCGACGAGAAAATTCAGAGTATTCACAGCCCGCCTAGGGAATATCTAGACAGCATTGACTCTAACGCAGCGTAGCGATGTAGGGACACGCGGGCGTGACGTGTTCAGTGCAGTCGTTCAATCGCCTGATCCCACGATGTTGCTCGCACGCGCTCCGGTGAAGCTCGCTACGACCCCGTGTTTCACATTGTCGTCGACCCTAACTTTGTGCTTGACGAGCATAGCGACCCAAACCCTGACTGTAGGAAAATCGGGCGTCACGTGCGTTCCATGGTGGTTCTTTCTTAGCTTAGAGTGCAGAGAGAGTAGGGGCGCCAGGTCACAACATTGAGAGGCGCTGATCTTGTTTGTTAGCACGTGCAGCGAAAGCAGCAACGGAAGATGGTAGCTCGGACACGCAGTTCTCACTTAAATCTGCAGTAACAATGGGATCTAGCGCCAGGTTCGCGAACTACTGCAGACCTGCGGGTTTGTCCGTAATGGCGTAATGGTCACGTGATACTCCGATTTCATTAGTCCACGGAGCTGCTTCCCCTAGTTTCGTTCGCCATGTGAATACACATTTAAAAAAACACTGTCAAATTAATATATATATGTATATATATATATATATATATTAACAGGAATCTAGTTGGGACATGATTTGATCTTTAAAATCTTTCAATGAAAATATATATTTTGTTATACTTACGCCTTAGACGTAATTTAGGTAAGGATATCCCTGCTTTAGGGGCTTCATAACGAAAGGTGGCACCATTTATTGGCTCTCATTGGTTAGAGAGATGATTGACGTGAGAAATGCTTCGTTGTAAAATGGATTTATTTGTGACTTAATAGTATATTTGTTGACAATATGTTTTATGTTTGAAAACCAAATAATCTAGATATAGTCATTATTGCTTGCAAAACTATCACGCAATTCCATTTACCGCTTTTGGTTTCAAAAGGTAAAAACCATGATTGACATGTTTATCCTTGTAGAGTGTGGAAACAGAAAGACAGGACAGACATGAATCTTTAAACACAACTGAAGTTTATTTCAACAAAACACAATGAATCTCTACACACTGAAGTTATCTCACAAAACAATCTTAAATAGACAATTAGACGAAGAACCCGAACGGTTGAGGCGCACAAGGGCTTGCAACCGCCCTTCCGGAGGGGGGTGACGCATTTAGGCGGGGCGCTGGGGTTTGCAGACTTGAATGGAAGAATGAATGATCAGTGCATTTTAATAACAAAGGGAAGATTGGAAGACTGGTGGAAATTATTTAGGAAGAATGGAATGACGTACAACCAATTTACACAGCTGGGTACAGGCTGGGACAGAGAAAAATAGGACTCCCTCCTGGGCGGCTCCGGCCCAAAGGGTCGTCCCTGTCTCCCAGTGGGCCCGGTGCCGGGGTAAAGCCGACTAGGTTTGACCAGAGGAAAATTGGTGACTCCCTTGCCGGGGATAAAAAGCGGAAAGTTATGTTTTTAGCTTTTTTTTTTTGCCCGATCCCCCAAAGGTCGTTTTGGTGATATTCCACACAGCTAGGTGCTAGTTACGGAATTGAAGAGGGTAAGCAAATTGTCGAAATGAAGAAATCAAACTTTTGGTTTTTAATTTCCATGCTAGGTGGCGCAAGCTACCGCCCGTCATAAAGGTACAGCCGTTAGCATCCATCCAATGGGAAACATGTAACCAAGGAGGATACACAATACCCTCAAAACCAAGACTCCGCGAAAAAGAAATGATAGATTCCACCTTAACATTTAAGAACAGAAACTAGTCAAGGTGAAAAACCCAACGACCACTAAGGAAAAGGAGTAAATTAAAGAAAAAAGAGAGATGGCTATAGATTTAGAAGAGCCTTCTTTTTGTAGACAGGAGAAAAAGATATGATTCTAAAACAATTCGCGTGACTATTAATCATCAACGAGTTTTTGCTAAACGTTTGTAACAATCCCTTTTTCTTACAGCACTTCAATTTGTTTCCCAAAGAACGACGCAATTGCTATAGGAAGTGAAACGGAAAGACACTCAATTGGTATAGGAAGAAAAAGGCACTGAGAGCAATCTTAGTGTCTCACATTATATTTCCGCGGCATGAAGGCCGCGGTGAAGTGAACCACAGGCGAACAAAGGAAGTGGGATTGTCACGCCGCGGTAACGCCGTTCTCAAAACTAATATTCGAGCGCTTCATTGCTAGATATTCGTTATTTATTCGTGACTACGGGATGTGTGGGTGCGCGCGTCTTTCACTCAATTGACTCGTGCGAAGCGACATGCATGTGTCAATTAGCCTTTTTTCACGTACAAAAATGCCAAGGTGACGAAAGCTCGAAGTGCAGTTGGCATCGGGGAGGAAAGTTGCGTTAGCTTTCCTGCCTCTCACCGAAACTCAGGTGTGTTGAGGAGTAGGCAGGACAGGTAGTGCAACTTTTCTTTTCAATGCGCAATCGTAGTTCTAGCATTCACCGCTGCTTGAGACAGTTTTGCGCGCCCGTGCATCACTCACCTCAAAGAAGATTCATTGGGTTCGACGGTTTCCGTTGTCAGCAATCGATTACACATGCCACTTGACGCTAGACGAGCCGTTGATCGTCTTTTATTTATACGCGTGGTTAACGCTACTCAGATGTTGCACTCAAACGTCCTGCTCAGTCATATTGGAGGTAACCAACACAAATGTTTACCTGTCTTATCTTTACAGGGACTTTTTTTTTAACGTGAAAATGCAGGGCATGTTTAAGAACAATCCCAGATTTTCTGGAATTCTTTGAGGACTGCACTAACTCGACTGCGCTAACTTGACTGTGTTATTTCAAAACACAGGCTAATTATTCGCCTAACTAATCTACAGTCAAGAAACCAGATGCCCATTGCGGCTGGCTAAATTTCTGCTGTATAAACATATACCCAATGGAATGTTTTACAAAGTTTTACGGCAAAACGGGGATGTGTGTGAGCAGCTGTGCACTACGTTGGTAACTGTAATTGATTTTACGTATTGTTTGTTTCAGCGTCTAAACTAGTGCTCCAACGTTCCTCTTTTTTCTCTCTTTTTTTATCCTATCACGCTTGACTATTCCGGCGAAGCTATGCCTATATATAACAAAAACACGTGCCCGACCACAGCCTCCGCGTTAGCATTGAAAAGAGAGAGCGTTCGAGAGTGACTCCCAAACGAAACCGCTGCATCGCAACAATACCCAGCTGCGTTCGTGTGAACGTGGAACCGCGCGCGCAAAACACCACCATTTCGGCGGGGGCTATTTGGCGCGCCAGGAATACCGCGCCGAAAATTCCGCGCGCTTTTCCCCGCGAGTACAACCGCCGCTGCGATGCAAGAAAATCAAGCCCCGGGGACACCTGGTTTGATGGGCGCACTGGCTGAGTGCTTGTCGACTCTCACGCAGAATTGGCCTCGCGACAAACGTTCACGAGAAAACTGCCAGCGCCGGCGGATGCGTCAGGTTGTTAGTTTTGAACGGGATGCAATTATAAACAACTGCAAAGCGTGTCGTTTTCACTTATTTCGGTATTTATGTTGTCACTAGGTTGACACTTTTTTTAAATTATTTTGCAGCTACGAGTTTTAAAAGCGAACTGTGTTTGGTAGACGTGAATGTTCTTCGGAATCTGCAGTCTACGGTATTCTCAACATGGTATAAAAATACATGTTTCGCAGTTTAATTGTTCTCGACACGAATGAAGCACTAAAGGAAGCTATGCTCAAAAGCAGCGACGAACGTTTTTGTTTCGCATTAGAGTTTGTAAATGTCTTTCATGTTGCATGTTTTGTTGTTAAAAAAAAACACCTACAACGCGTTATTGTCACAGTAGCGTGAACGCAGCTAATAATTGCTTTTACGTTATATCCATGCTTTCCAGTAATTATTTTGCTTAAGTATCTAAACTAGAAAGGGATCAAGTTAAGGCGTTTCTTTCACTCTCTGAACCCATTGTGGAGTCTGGTATGGTTTGATCGGTTTCATTTGAGTAATCATTAGTAGATTAAAACCAAGAGCAAAGGGTGACTTCTTCCATTTCTACTTCTGAATAAAATTTGGCGTGCATGCTAAAGCAGGTATCATAAAAAGCATTGTGCAAAAAAATATATGAATAAATTTGGGGCAAAAGCACGGAAGGAACACGCAAAGGAGCAATTAACATATTATTTAACGCATAAGTGACATAATTGTAAACTCTGGTATTTTAATAGCGGGCAGGAAATTGTGAAGTTTTACATTGTAAGTTTTTTTTTTCGGTCCTCTTCACGATCAGGGATAAATAAAATTGAATTGTATTGATTTGAATTGCATCCAATAATCCTCGCGGAAAACTCGAACTCGCGCCTGAATTAATACGAAATTAACTGGGTATCTAGGTTTGTTCGAACCAATATAGGCACGAAAAGAAACGAAGTCAATTCAGAATTTCTCTTAAAAACATTCATGCATAAAATACAGAGCCTATGCAAATCAGGTATAAAAGTCACGAAATATTGCTACATATGAAACAAAAAATTGTGGTATGGGACGGTATTGCACAATATAGTAGAAACTGGATATGCACAAAACATGTGTTGAGGCTCGATTCGCTTCAACTTTTACTGTTCCGTTTTTCTCCTCCTCCCGCCCCCTCTCCCCTCAATTTCGGTTTTAAACTTTTACGAAGAAAGAATGACAGAAAGAGAGAGGGAGGGAGAAAGAAAAAACAAATAAATAAAAGCAAGCGAGACATATCGTCCTCGTCACAAAGGCACAAAGGGAAATTGGAGTTCAGACCAGTCTCTTTTATTTTTTATTTTTTTCATGAACGTGAATTTGCTTTTGGCCCTGCATTATTACAATTCCACGCCCGCACCAAGTCTTTCCTTTTTTGCGCGCCACTCTTCGTTATAAATAATACATAGGATTTAGAAAGAGACACGCAAACAAAATAAGCAAATGTATCATCGAAGATTGGAGAAAGCGGATCGCTTTGCCGCCGTACACCACTCAACGCAAAAAAAAAAAAAAAACGAAAAAAAATTATTACGAAAAAAAAGTAGGAGAGTTATCTTTTGAATTAATCTAGATACAAAAGCTTCGACAAGTTGAATCAAGACGGCGGATCGGAAACGCTCATGAGGACGGCTAAGGTGACTCGAGCTCGGAAAAGTATCGACTTACAACGAAATACGGAAACCTTTAAAAAGAGCAAGTAAAGCTGATCACTCTTTTCACTTAGTCGCGCGTACAATAAAAATAAGTAGAAAATAAAGGAGAGGAAGAGGGAAGGTGGGGCGTGGCATGCTCTATTGTTACGCTCCGACTGTTGAGCTCGTCTTAAAAAAAAAAGAAAAAAAAAGAAAGGAAATAGGAAGAAATCCACCTTGAAAACCGATCCCCCGATTCTCCCCCGATTTCTTTTTTTGGCGGTTGGTGACGACGGGTACCATTTCTAGAGGTCGCACTGGATTTTTAGGTTGCCTGCAAGGTCTGGGGTTTTCGATGATACAATTCGCGAACACTGGGTGCTGGGGGAAGGGGGCGGGTGGAGGGGGCGTAGTGAAAGATTCGTTTCTTTCAGCCCCGAATTCGCGGTTGGTGGGTTCTATGCCTTGTTCAAAGACACAAAAAGGGCAGTACTCGTGCGCCTAGATGCCCCCCCCCCCCCCCCCGGCACACACACAGACACATTTCTACAGGCAGCCAAGACGATCTCTTGGAGCCATCGACGTACTTTATTCACTGGCGTACATCTATGCATGCTTCCATTCACGTCAAGGAGAAAGCTCTTGGCTGCTAATACGCATGAAGAGAGAGAGCCGGAGCAAAAATCAGAAATGGGCTCCGAGGAAAAAGCGACACAGAGAACGAGCGAGGGATGTATCTTTTGTAAAGTGGGCTGGGCCTCCATGTAACCCTTTGTCGGCCGAAGCCGACTTCCTATTTCCGCGAATACAATTTATCGGTAAAATATTCGCTTTTTTTTTCTTCAACGAGTGTTATACATTGTGTTAGAATGAATGACTCCCTTCCAACGTAACAAAACCTGCTCTATTTTATGTTCTCAAATTTTCTATTTTTATTTTCGTTTTTGTAAAGTTCCGGATGTCAGCGTCGGACAATAATCAGCGTAGCTTAAATTGTGCGTAGATACATTTTTATGTATTATAGTAAAGCTGACTAGTACATCGAAGCCATAGTTTGTGGAAAAATTAATTGGACATATCAGCTGATGCCTTCCTGTGCGTTATAAGGAAAAAAATAGGTCATGTCATTTTTTTAGAAAATAATGCGATTCCGGCACAATAATAAAATGTTGCCGTGCAAAAAAAAAAAAGGAAAAAAAGGAAGTTTTAGTGATGAAGGAGACGGCGATGTGGTAAGATGAGTTACGTGCTTGGACTTTTTTTTTCGTGCTTTTCAATGGCTACGTTCTGACACAACAAAGCTTGGCTTATTTTATTTCCCTAATACTCTACCTTCTTTTATTATTTGTGTATCTTTGTAAATGCCAGCCTTAGACGATAATCAGCGTAGTTTCAATAATACTGCATCCATTCTTCTTTCTTATTTTTTATTGTAATGCTGACTAGGAATATGGCAACCATTTTTTTAGGAAGGTTTCGGTAGACATATCAGCTGTTGGCTCCCAGTGCGTTATTATTATTACTTTTTGTTTAGTAATGTAATTTCTTGTGGTACACTGGCGACTCAACCACATCCGCGAACCGGTTGCGAACGCGGTGTTGCTTAAGGATGCAATACAAATTCGCGCGCAGTTGATAAAGAAGACGGGCGGATCCGATTCGCGGTTGGGACTCGAACGCCGGTGTAAATGGCGCCTCCAACTGACTGGTGTGTTTAGCGTCCTATCTCGCCCATAGATACATCAAACGTTGTCCCGAAGTGGAAACAAATTACTTCACAAACGCCGGAGAGTCGTGTTATCGGATGTCGCGGTCCTGGTGGTCGGGCGTAGAAAGGCTGGCGAAAATCACGAACGAACGCGAGTGTCGCTGCCGTCGCGGCGTCCCAACTTCTGGCTGCCGAAGTTTCCGTGGGCTATCGCACTGGATGGAGAGCAACCCGCAGCAGAACAGGCGTCTGCCACATACACCACCGCTGCTGGGACGCCGCCAGGATCGCAACCGGCGACAGCATGACAGGTCTATGACGTCATCGGGCGGAAATCGAGGGACCACATTTTTTGAACTCGGTAAACACACCAGACGGAGACGCGTTCCAAGCACTATACGGAGCGCAAGTTCGTCTGCTTCTTTGGCAGGCGTTGCGGTGACGTCAGAAATACACCAAGCTCTGGTTGGCCCTGATTGAAGGATAGTGGGTAGACCTTAAGGCAGCTTGCTTTGAGGTCTACCCACTATCCTCCAATCGAAGCCAATCAGAGCTCGGCGTCTTCCTGACGTCACCGCGACTCCTACGCAAGAAGCAGACAACTTGCTCTCCGCAGAGCCGCATGGCGCGTTTACACTTTCAGATTCGCGGGTGGATCCCTGCAGGCGGAAAGTGAATTTTGGAGCCGGGCTGGTGAAACCGACTCGTCGCTGGCCGAAAATCCGGGCACGTTACCCGGACTCAACCAATACAACCTAGAAGACAAGGCCTGCGCATGACGTTTCGTTAGTAGATCCCCGACCCGCCCCAAGCGGCAAACGGGCTGAAGCTTGACGAGAGTACGGGCCGCGTCACTACTACGGTTGTGTTCCAAATCTTACCCAAAGGGATCCGGTTACTCCGGCGGGTCATGTCACGTGACAACACAGATTGAAAAACGCTGGGCGAGGGTAGGTTTTGGAACGCCAAGGTACGAAACCCTTACCCTGGAGTAAGATCGAGTAAATTTTGGAACACGGCCTACGACGCATTCACTGGCGGCCACAGCTGTGTGCGCGACTGCTGAGCACGAGTTGGTAGCGAGCTTCCAGTTAATTTGCGACGTGCATGCGAACACTCCCTCGGACGCGCTCCTGGCTTTGAGGCGTGCATTTCTAGCGCGCGCGCTCGTTCTGCGGAAGAACGCTTCAATACAGCCATAGAGTTATTACAATAAACGCTTATTGTAATAAATCTATGAAAGCAGCGACCTCGAGCTCTCGTGCTTGTGGCGCTAGAGGAAACGGAGTATAAACAGCGCCCTCAAAAATGGCGTCCTGTGCCAGCGTCCAGCGTCCAGCGAAGGGCTCTGTTGCCCTTCGCACTGCAGTAAGGCATTTTCATTCCTGCATTTGACACTCCACGTGAACGTCAAACTTCATCGTATGCTGTGGCAACAGACACACGGCGTGAGCATCGGTGTCATTATCTGCTACACAAACCACTGAAGCAGGCGATGGAGCAGCCAATGGAGCTGACGATGTAGCAGACGATGGTGCTCATCCGGGCTACCTAGGGGCGCTTAGGGGACCTACTAGTGATGACGTTTAGAGGAGGAAACGCGCAGGCCTTGTGTTCTAGGTGGTATTGACTGAACCCGATTTCCCGCCAGCGACGAATCGATTTCACCTCCCGAATCCAAAATCCACTTTCCGCCGGCGCGTATGTGACCGCGAATCCGCAAGTGTAAACGTGCCATTAGTGCGGGACTAAACGTACCATTAGTGCTGGGGCTACTTCGCCGTGCTTTTCAATAGCGGAACGTGACCAAACAGAATCGAAATAGGGCCTAAACTTAGAGGGATGTCTAATATTTTTACGAGCCTTACGCAAAAACCACGAGTTTATATATGGTTTGTTTGGTTTAGCTTACTTCAAATTATAAGAGCGCAGCGTGGTTTCGTTGGTCTTATCTCATAGGGGAGTGCTCGTTCGTGGAGCAATTTATATTTCGTTTCACCATAAATCTGAGCGAAGGACAAGCTCCAGGAGCGAGCGCCAAGCGGTTTGAGCGTGCCTGTTGCGCACGCGCGCTCGTGAAAGGAAAGCGTTATTCGGCACAACAGGCCAGGGTTGTAGAATTGGTTTCGCTCGCACTAGAGTCGTTACATAAGCAATGTGGAGAGAAGGAGAGGAACAGGAGATGAAAGCGAGCGGGGACATCAAAGCACAGAGTTAATCTAATAATCTAGAGTGGGAGGTCCCATGCATTCGGGCCGCTTCGGAACGGGAGAGCACGGACACGGACATTGGAGATTGCAGCTGGTGGTCCCGATGGGCCCGTATCACTGGCGACGCCTTAATATGCAGAGAGAAGCAGCAAAACATCGTCTGTAAGCTCTGTATCTAGTTCTTTTCTAGCTAACGTTGCAACAAAATAGCAACCTAAACAAACACCGGAATCGCGCATTTCATGAAAATGGAGAGAGTTGACAGGCCCTCGAGCAACTACAACTCGTCGCTGCAAAAGGAAAACACCGAACCTTTGGTCAGTTTCATTTTTCTGCTCTTTTGTCGCTTTCCTTGTTTTTGTTTTTCTCTCGGGACCTCCGATGTGAGCGCTCAGGATATGCCGCGTTCTGCTCCCATCTTGACGTCCCCCTGCGTTAGAGCGCCGAGCACTGATCGGATTGATCAATGCGTAGGCGGTAGGAGTAGCTGCTTTCGTCTCTACCCACAGCATCTCTCCAATTAGAGCGAACAAGAGCATCGCCTTCTCCTCGCGCATTGTCTCGCGTTCGAACACCGGACGCTCGCATTCGGTGTTCACACGCGTTCGTACAGTGGGTACAGTCAAAGGCAGCTATAGTCATTGGGCCTACCAAATATCCTTCGAATCAGTGCTCGGCTGTCCCACATTCCCCGCGCGCTCTCGTACACGCCTACAATACTGGCAGCCCATTCCTCTATTTCTTTTTAAGGCGCCTCCATTTTGGTACTTAATAAAGAGTGGCCGCAGTTGGATATAGCTACGATCGAAAGAGGCTACTTCCTGAGTTTCAGATACGGTCATGGTCAGGAAACTTGGAATATATTAGTTTGCTCTCTCTCGTACTGTTATAATATTTCTAGAGGACAAGCAATCGTTTCCTGCGACGGAATGAAAAAAAAAAAAACGAAACGAAACGAAAGTTTTTTAGTTTTTCCACTCTAGTAAAGAAAAAAACCAGCGGAGCTGTACTATGGTGGGACGACCTCAAGGACGACTCCTTGGACGACCTCGAGGACGACGTCTAGGTTGAAGCCTAGAGAACCAGAGTGGAAAGCCTGAAAAGGTTGCCGCCATTTATGATCGACGGCGGCAAGCAGACAGCCGCCAAGCCGATTGTCTGGTTGCCGCCGTCGCTCATAGATGGCGGTAGCTGTCCAGAGTTTTGTGTCGACATTTATTTGTTGACGGACACGAAACTGGGGAAACTGGCCCTTAACAGCTCCGCTGTAAAAGACAGCTGGCAACCATCACTTGAAGTTCCACGATGGATTAAGTGTCGTTATTCCGAAGCGCGGCCTATAGTTATAGTCACTGAAAGGGTATGAACGGCAGGGAGGAGCTTCAGTTGTCCCGCCCCCAGCGCGAGCTTCCTGCGTTTGACGATGCTTCTGCGTTTCGTGAGCGCGCGCAGCCAAAAAACGGCGGAAGGTGGCTAGCGTGTGTTGGTGGCCGGACATCCAAAAGACACTCTCTATCGCTATCATTCGGACACTGGTTATCGTCCCTAATGCTCGCACTTATAGCGAAGCGGAGCGCAAAATACACCTTGAAATTTCCACGCGCCATGTTCGCCTCAAACCATCCCAAATTCATTAAAACACACACAAGCACACACAAACACACACACACACAAAAACACACAAACACACACGCGCGTACACACGCACATACATACACACACAAACACACA
The DNA here is from genome assembly GCA_037355805.1 of Ixodes ricinus. Lineage (NCBI taxonomy): Eukaryota > Metazoa > Arthropoda > Arachnida > Ixodida > Ixodidae > Ixodes > Ixodes ricinus. The sequence continues at coordinate 18,131 of JAZHYW010006222.1, forward strand.
AACACACAGTGTGTAGCGCCGAGTCGCGGGTCTAAACGCACGTCGCTCTTTTGCGCCGCAAGCACCTCGCTTCATTATTTAAGCGAGGTAATCGTCCCAGTGTCGGGTAAAGAGTGCCGGGAGACTGGGAGACGGGGAGGGGGGTATGGAAGTGGAAAGCGAGAGAGATGCTATCATTTCTCACCAGTGGCACGACAGTCCTCGGTCGATTTGACCATTCCGGCTCAAAAAGCGCAAACGCACACAACCCTGAGACGTAGCGATAGCTTCTTAAGGATGGCGTGCCAAAACATTGTGGCGTCCCCCCCCCCTACACACACACACACACTCCTTTCGTCGTTCTGTCTTACAAATGGCAGTCCGCGTGTAGCTTTAATCATTTTGTGAGGTCGAATGTACTTTCGTCTCAACCTCGCTGCGATTTTAAACAGTGCCCAACGGTCATCTTCGAATACTAGCTTCATTTAGGTTATTTTTGGTTCCTCTAATATCGATTAGAGTGTAGGAGGAGGAAAGGCTATCGCGTGTAAGCGCCGATTAATATTAAGAAAAGAAAAGGAATTAACTTCTAAGGCCGCCACTTTCGCCAAGACATCAACGGCAAAAGATAACGTAATTGGCTCCAGAGGTTCTGCGATAACTATGTTCCAGCAATCTCGTTTGTTACCGTTTTGTTTGTGTAAAGTTTGTGTCGAATCTTTCGTTGTCAGGATTGATTATTTTTTGCGACGCTCGGAGCGGCATTTAATGGACAAGACAAAATTTCACCTTGCTCAATAGCCTTTAGTTTTTCATGTGACCTTGAGGATGAAACAAACTTCTACGTTAAGGTGCGTGGGTAAAATATAATTAAACTGAATACTGTTTGTTTGCAGGTAAAGAGAAGCACGTTAAAAGTGTATGCACATGGCGGACAAATGTCCGAAACCAAGTAATCGGACCAGAAAAATATGCGTATTTTGTGACCTAGACGTCGTTACGGACAAATTCGCAGGTCCCCCCGGTAAGCCCGCCGACCCGGCGCTAATCATGGCCAAAAATTTGCGACAGGCGCTTCTAGTTCACTTGTATGTGTTACGATAGCAAAATAAAATTCATAGCTCGCCAGAACATCAGCACTTGCCCAAGTCCAAGCTCCGAGTGTCCCGTCGTAGTCCCGTCGTCCTTCTTTTTTAAAACACCCGACCAGCCATCGCCGTTCACGTGCGGCTACCACTCTGTGCACTGCGCACGTGCAGCCCCCACTGTTACAACAGTCACACTCCTCCCCCTCAACTCACAGTGTCAATCAAGGGCAGTACCGTATCGGAGGTCTTCGCTGTCTAGTTGTTCGTCTCAAAGGTTCCGCCTTCACATCCTGTCCTGACCGTTCCCGCATCGCACTCGGAGGCTGTACATCGGCTCTAGAACACACAAGGTCCACCCGTGTCACGCACACGCTCACCAGGTAGGTTTACCACACTTTCTAACGGTGTCTGCTTAGCTACGCTGTCTTGGGGCCGCATGAGGGTTTGTTGTCTAAGAGGGATGTTCACTACACGCTCCAATGGTGGCTGCACATTCATGTTGTCTTGTGCACTCTTCAGTGGCGGCTGCACGTCCACGGTGTCTTGTAGTGGCACTGGGCTTCTTTGCCTCAGGTGATACCCGCGACGATTCCAGGTACCGCCCTCTTCCAGCATCACTCCTGCCGACGATGCAGTGATGGAATGCTCAGCTATCGCATGGACCCAACGATCTCTGGACCTGAAATTCTATAGCCCAGACACGATCACCAGGCCGTAGGTGCAGCAGGTCCAGGGAGATTTTAGGCGTCGCCCCATCAACAGTTCCACTGGTGTTCGTCCGGTCTGGTGGTGTGGCGTCTGGTGGTGTGGCGCCCGGAGCACTTTTGCCCACTTGGAGAATGCATCAACTAGCACCAAGAAATATAGGCCCTGAAACGCCCCCCCTCCCCAAAGTCACCATGTAGACGTGACCCTGCATTTTCCGGGAATGGCCATGGTGTTTGTTGCAACGACCTCGATGCCTGCCGCTGAACTTGACATATGGCACAACCAGTTACTTTGTTTTCAATAGCCTCGTCTATGCCTGCCCACCAAACATGGCTCCGAGCGACCATTTTCATCTTCTCCATACTCGGATGTGTATCATGTAGCACGCTCAACACTGCTGGCCTTAGTGATTTTGGTACTACTATTCGGCAACCCCACGATACACAAATGTCCTGCACGGAACATTCCTCTAGTTGACATGAGAATGTCCTCCAATCATGCAGTTTCCTGCAGACGCTTCCAAGACCACAAAGCTTCTCGTACTGTCGACACCATTGGATCCTTATTTGTAGCCTGTCCTACCGCTGCTGCCGACAGCAACGACGGAAACGCCTTCTCCAGCATGAACACTTCGCCGGCCACGTGGTCCTTGAACGAGCATCCACGCAGTGGCCGCCGACTCAGCTCATCGGCATTGCCTCAACCGACCCCTGGTCGGTATACCAGTCGATAGCAGTAAGCACTCAACGTTTACGCCCATCAAAGCACTCGAGGAGAACACTGTTGTGGAATTCTCCGATCATGTTCCAGCAGACCCAGCAATGGCTTGTGGTCTGTGCAAACGTCGAATTGTTGAACCCACATGAATTTGTTTAATTTCGTCACTCCGTTTATTATTGCCAGGGCTTCTTTATCTACTTGGTTGTAGTTTTCTTCACCTGCGGTTAGACGCCTGGATGCAAATGCTATAGGTCTTTCTTCACCGGAATTTTTTTGTGCGCCAACACAACCCCAACACCATATGGTGACGCATCGCTGCATAGTACCACTGGCTGACTCGGGTCATAATGCAGTAGAACCAATGCAGACGTCAACATTGCTTTGCTCGTATTGAACGCCGCTAGCTCCTCAGCACCTCAACTCCAGGCCTCCCTTTTTTCAGCAGTTTATGGAACGGATGCAACACCGATGACACGTTTGGCATAAACTTCCGGTAAAAGTTTAGTAATCCCAAGTAGCTCGGTAGTCATTTAAAATTCGGCGGTTCTAACGCCTTAATTACCGCTTCAATTTTTTTTTGTGCGGGGTGAATGTTTTTAGTGTTAATAATGTATTTTAAGTATTCCACACTAATTTAGAGCAGTGAACACTTTGCCAGTTTGAGTTTCCATCCGGCCTCACTTAACTTCTCTAAGACTACCTCCAGATTCTGGCAGCGGTCATTTTCTGTGGCCCTGTGACCACGATACCGTCAAAATAGACAATAGTGCCGTTACAATCTCGCAGAAGATTTTCCATCTCTCTTTGAAATATTGCGGGAGCCAACTCCACTCCGAAAGGCAGTCTGTTGTAATGAAACAGTTCTTTCGGTATGTTAATTGTGACAAATTTTTAACTGCCTGCTCCAGTTGAATCTGCTGGTACGGATCGCAGAGATCTAACTTCGAGAACGTCGTTCCCTCAGGAAGCTTCGCCCACATTTCTTCCAGCTCTCGGTACCGGATACACAAAGAATAGACGAAACGACGTCTCAAGAGACGTTGTCTTGTTTATTTTATGTCTCTTCTACGTTTTGATGTCTCTCCTCTACCCCAGTCTCAGGTTAATGCAACATGGTTAATATTAACAAGCTCTCCTGCACCATTACGATATTTACGTAAGTTATGTTGCCAGGTGGACAGTATTCGGGGCTAAATGTCACGACAAGTTGAATAATTAAGTAAAATGGCTGAACAATCCTGAGTAGTAAACATATACATATTGTTGAAATTCGAAATTCGCTGGGCGTCATCAAAAACCACGAGATCAGTAAATTGTATAAATAATAGCAGCTAATGGGAAACCTGGTGGTGCGCTAAGTTTGCCAGTCGTGCAAAAAGAGCAGTACGAAAACGCGGATGATAATTTTTATTATCAGCGTCAATCGTGCCATATCATCAAAAATCAACGCATAACGAGTAGAATCTTCTCCAAGTTATGATGGTTCGGCCGTTTTCGCATATTCGTTCGATCTTCTGGAATTTGGGAACCCGCGCCTCAAGACGTTTTGACGACAAGTTAGTCCCCAAACAAAAAAATATATAAAGTGCAGCCTTCGAGCCGATACTGGCGACTTTGGCAAAAACTCCAAAATAATTATTTTTGAAAAAAAAAAGACGGTCTTAAAGTGGGAATAGTTTGCCAGTATTACGCATTCATTCATCTTTTGAAATCTGGGCACCCGCGCCTCACGAGGAAACATTTGTGGAAAACTCAGTCCCCAACTGAAGGCTGATTAGAAATTGTAGAGCGCTCGAGTCCATCCTGGGACAATGGCAAACACTCAAAAGTGATTTCTTTTTGAGCAAACCGGTCTCAAAGAGAAGATGGCTTTGATGATTTCACGCATTTGTTCATCTTTTGAAACTGGGCACACGAGCCTCGCCAGAAATCTTTTTGAGTACAATGCCGTTTCCAACTAAAGGAGGAATATAAAACATAGAGCCCTTGAGCACGTTTGGTACTATGGCAAATATATTGCGTGATGCACGTTAAAGACGCCAGGCTAGTGGTTGTACTGCACTGGCTACATTTCGCATCTACGGTTAGGAGACAAGTCGACCGTTGAGGTAGTCTAAGTCCTAGGCTGTATATATATAAACACACCCGAATTTTGGTTTTACTCTGAAAAATACCTCAAACAGACTTTTTTTTTTAGAAAACCGGTATGAAAGTAGGGATGGTTTGGCCGTTTTAGCGCATTCGTACATCTTTTCAGATTCGGACACTCGCGCCTCACTCATGAGCTTTTTGGGGCCGGGCGAGAACTCAACTGGTAACAAAATACAAAATTTAGGGCCTTCAACGACACGCTGCTGCTATGGCAAATCCTCTGAAATTAGCCTTTGGCTGTTTTCAATCCTCCCTCATCATTTCAAATTCGGGCACCCGTGCCTTATCCATGAAATTGTTTAGATCGGCCGAGTTTTTAACTGGTGACGAAATACTGACCTCAGGGCTCCCGAAATCGTAGTGCATATTGTCATGAAACGCTGTTGTGTATGCCTGCTATCTCTTCCCGATAACTGCCCGTCGTTGTGCGATTCCGAATGTAAGCACACGTTCCACCTCGGTACATGCTGTGATAAAACCGGAGAAACGCTGAAAACGAAACATAGCGTTTTTAGGAATACAAGGAAATACTTACGAAAAAACGAGCCTGGAGATAAAAGAGCGAAAATCGGAGTGTGACTTTTGTGTAGTATTAGTAGAAATTAATCAAAAGATGGAATTTTATTGATCTTGCTTGCTACAATCGCAGACCTTAAAAGTTTTGTACAATATCATTCGGACACGTCCGACGACTTCCGAAAGCGCTTACTTGCGCAGGAGAATTCAACCAAAGAACTCACAAAATTAGTAGATTTGCAGGAGAGTATACTCGCTCACCCAAGGAACTTGCTCAGATCAAGTTTGGTGTAAACAACCTAGAGTGGCGCAATCGTCGCTTAAACATTGGAATTCTTGATGTTCTGGAAACACCAAATGAGGACTTAATTAATAAAAACAACGGACTGGCAACAAAACTTGATATTCCGCCTGTACACCCAAGTGACATTGCAGCTTTGCCCAAATTTCCAGCTAAACTGGGTGAAACGAGAGGGTTATCATTCGCTTCCCATGTCAGCAGCTCAATATTCTTGCCTCATAGAACGGCAGGCACTCAAGAAAGAAAAGGTTGACATGTAATTTTGTCGAAATTATGACACGGTTCTCCCACACTTTTATCGATCAGTTTGTTGTGGACGATCTGGATCGGGCGAAGACCTGGAATGGGCGCGACAACCTGGAATCGGCGAAAAACACGTCCACGCCTTTGTTTGGCACGCGAATAGAAACGTAATTGGTTTGTGAAATGAGTGATGAATGAGCTGTCGTCATTCACGGTGAGGACGATATTACTAGTCTAATGTAAGACACACGACAAAATGTCAAACGTTGATGACCTATGTATCTAATATGCTCGTGACATTGCATCTTTGAAAAGTCATCAACATATTTTACTCTTTCCTTAAACACCAAGCGCTTACGAAAGGAAATTGATGAATTGAACTTATTTTTAGTTGAATTAAATAATTACTTTGACGTGATTTGCTTATTGAGTCGTGGTTCTTAGATGGTGATTGCATCCCGCTGCCCAGTTACGATAAGCGTGGTGGTGGTGTCGCTATTTATATTCGTTCAAAACTGCCATACAAATTACTTCATGACTGCAAAATTATCGACCGGAATGTTGAGTGCATTTCTATACTATGCTGTGCCATCCTGTTAGCGCTGTTTTACCACCCTCCTTCGGGATCCGTAAGTTGTTTTCTACGTTTGTTAGAATGGTTATTGGAACGGATTTATAAAACTGAGGTTACAAACTCTTTTAGTTGGTGATATCAACATAAATGCAAAATTGAACAATGAACCTTACTTGCGTTTCCAAGAAATATTTAAATCCTATGGTTGCACAAGCACCATTGACATCACAGACAATTCTTGACCTTTGTATTGCAAATCTTTGTGTTAATAATTTTAGATCAGTTGTATTGATGTGTGATCTCAGTGACCACTTACTAAGATACTGTCTTCTGCTTTGTAAAGACCATGTAAATATAAAGAAACATTGATCAGAGACTATTCGATACGAAATATTCAGCGGTTCAAAAACATTATCTTAAATCGTGATCGTAATTTTTTTTAGAGAAACGGATGCAGAGAGGGCGTAAAATGCTTTCTTATGTTGTTTGTTCCCTGTGTATAACACATGTTTTTCCATAAAGAAACGCAAAAAAATAGAAAAAAACATGAAAACTGTGTATATCTCGCAAGTTATATCGAAGAATTCGGCGCCGGAACAAGCCGTTTCCAATATTTATAGAAACGAAAAACGAAAGTGAAGTTTGTATGCTTAAAGAGATACCTAACAAACTGCTCAAATTTAAAAAAAAAGACTCTGAATTTTACATAAATAAGTTCTCGGGAATTATGAAAAATCCCCGCATAATGTGGGACAGTGAAGGAAATAACTTCAAATAATGCCTCCGCAAAGAAAATCTTCTGATCAAAATGAGGCGATATCGGATGCACAGATAGCAAACTGATGTTATGCACACGTTGTTGGTGATTCTTTAAACGACTCCGTAAAAATACCATGCGAACAGCTCATTACAACAAATTGCTTTAATATTTTTTCTTTATCTGACTGACCAGTATAAAAGCAGCAAATTTATTATATCTTTAAAAATGACTGCATCTGGAGCGGATTATGTTAAACCTAGATTGTTAAGGGCCCTCTGCAGGACAGTCAGTACTCCACTGGCTCATGTTCGTAAACGTATGCTAACCTCAGGCGTTTTTTCCGAACAAATTGAGCATGCACGTCTGTCTGTTATACACAAAGGTGGCCTTGTTGATGATTTAAACAACTAACACCTACTTATGTGCCAAAGTAGCTTAACGTGTTATAAATAAAATGGTTGTCAGTTTCTTGAGTTAAAATAATATTTTACTAAACGAACAATCCGGTTTTCCGAAGAATAAATATCCAGAAGTAGCACACCATGGTATAAAAGAACAAATTCTTGAGAACATAAAACATAAAACCTGTGCCTCTGGAATATTTCTTGACTTTAATAAAGGCTTTCGATTTTGTTCAGTATGATATTGCCACGAATGACAAATTATGAGGCAGGGAATTGACTGGAGAAACTACAGGTTTAATGGGACAAACTTGTGCCCAAAACAAAATGAAGGAAGGTCAGCGTCACAGGCGTCGATGTCGGCGGTGCAGCAGGATTATGCGCTGGGGCGAGACTGACTCCGGCTTTCCACGCGGAGCCCCTTATGTAGTACATACACGCGTGGGCTTCCGGAACAATCGGCGTAGAAGGTTCGGCGCGCGGAACATTCTAACCTCGAATAAGAAACAGGGTTCTAGAATTTACCAGACCGCGACATCAACAGAAACAACAAAAATGTATATCTCCCGCCAGGCACCGAACATCGGCTCTCTGCGTAAAAGTCAAGCACGGTAACCGCTCGGCCACGGGCGTGCTGCCAACTCGGCCAGCTGCGCGCGTGGCTATATTCTTTTAAAAAACTTCCGTCCAGCGGAGTTCATGGAGTAGCACTGACGTTGATAAAAAATATATATATATATATATCACTATATCATAGAACACTAGTATACCGTAATTAACGTTGTAAGCTCAGAACTTCAGTACATCAAATTTTGGATCCCCCAAGAATACATGTTTAATCCTATTTTGTTTTTCTTATAAATAAAATCATTGTAAATATAAAGGGTTAGTTCAAATATTGTCATATATGCAGACGATACAATTGGTTTTTCTGGCGTAGACATACATGAACTTTTCAAAAAAGTGAAAAATTGGTTGTCATGTTTAGACTTGTGGCTTGTATCAAATATATTTTCTCTAAAAGAAACTACTTACCGTTTACGCCAAAAGAACGACGCCACCTTAAAATTTGAAATTAACATTTAAAATTTTCAGAATAGAACTTTTTTATTAAACAATCATTAACAATTTTATTCTGGGCAGTCTTATTTTATTAAAATCTTTTATGGGCGCCACATATTGATTTCATAAGAAAAAATCCATGTCGATCTGTTTGTGTTTCGAACAAGTGAAGACATTATCCACCAACAAAAGTGAAACGTCTAATCTCCATTTCTTTCGTACAATCTCGCTTAAGTTACTCTATTTTAGTTTAGTCAACTACGTCCCAAGCAAATTCAGATTGTATTCTATCCATAAAAAAGCGATCACCACGGGCAATTGGTAACGCACAACCTTTTGAAAGTGTCATACCTTATTTTAACAGATACGATATATTAAACGTAAGAATTGCACACAAATACAAAATGTCTTACGAAGTTTGGCGTAAAGTTCGATTAAACAAATTATTGTTTACCGCACACTACCACACAAAAGTTGGCCAGTGTAACTTAAGACCAAACTTAATAGTTGAAACTTGTTTACACACATATTATGAGGACCAGAGGTTAAGGTTTTGATACTAGTTCATTCAAATCAATAACCAATTACTTCAGGCAGTCTAAATAATGCCCAATTATCCCCAAATTATGAAGAAAAAAAACCTTCTTTAAAGCAATAAACCCTCCACGACATGATTTGTCACTTTTCGAATAATGAGCCGCCTCGGTGGCTCCGAGGCAGAGCGCTGGCCTACGGATCCCCATGTGGCGGGTTCGAATCCCGGCCGAGGTGCCCGCAATCTGACGGAGGCTGATTGCGGAGAAGGCGCCGTGTAACCGAGCTTTCGGTTGCACGTCAAAAGATCCCCAGGTGGTCCAAATTAATCCTCAGTCCTCCGCTGGGGCGTGCCAGATGCCCGTCGTTGGTTTGGCACGTAAAACCCCCAAATTTGATTTGACTTTTCGAATAATTACAATATATGCGAGTACATGTGCAAAAGTGTGTATTTAAGATCTATTTGAAGCAAAACGTGTAGTACATTTGTCTAGAAAATGTCTGTTTCACCTGCGGTTTTTCTTCATCTGCTGCTGCTTAGAGGCTGGCATGGCCCTTTCAGGCACTCAAAGTGCCTTTAGTTATGTCCCCTGAGTCACGTCTATACATGGCTATCTTGAACAAACTCAAACTTAAAGCTTCTGCAATTGCAAATTCTGAGGTGAATCATCTTTGTGTAAACTTGTCTTGAAGTGGACATCCGTTAATCATTTAAAATTTGGGTTCCCGTGCCTTGTCCGGGACGTTTTGAGAACGACCAAGTTTTCGGCTTACGGGGCGACTAAATATAAACTTTAAGGTCGCCGACTACAACCCGGAGCTATTGCGAAAATCTTTGGCTTCAGCCCAAGATTGTGCAATAGCACTGAAGAGGGCGGCGAAGAGGGCTTCAGTCCTCTTTGACGAATGTGATATCCAGTCGGATATTTCAATGCGGTCTTCCACCAATTATTATTTTTTATGCTGTTTGTACGCAAGGTGATTGGGATAAACAATTTTATATAAACATTTATGACGTGCATGCCTAAATATTACTCCTCACATGTGAGTGTTAAATTCACAAGAGCAATCGTCCTTTTATAAATTGCTTATCTATGGCTTATTTACCACAATAAAAATCACTTTATTCTATTCACGTAACGATATAAAGTAGCAAAAATATTTTAAATTTTTTTAAAATAATTTTGACAAATGTAATAAATAACAGCTGTTTTAGTTTACTAGTTTATTAATGTCTGTGGCATAATACTGGAAAAAATCGTAAATGTTTAATCGAGAACGAATCCACCTTATTTGGCAAATTTGTCTGAGAAACCATAGAAAATAATTTTGAGAAACACACACAATGTATCCCGCACAATATAGATTCATCTAGATTACTTCAGTCGCATAACAAATCTTGTATTTTGTTGTATTTTAAAGTTTCACTCGTTTGAACTTCATGGTTTCTCAAAGCGTTGTGTGAGGTAACTCGAATATACATTTTTCTACAGATGTAATGCGCATCTTAGACACTACAGAATTAGCCATGAAAATGGGGAGGGGTTCTATTTATTTCATACGATCATAACGAGTTTTTTTATGCCGAAGAGTAAACTGTACACTTTGATTAGGTTCGATACTATCCGTAGTGGCAATACATCAAAAAGTTTATTCGATTAAGGAACCTGCAGTTTGTAAGTCAGAATCTAGAGCTTTTTGCACAACAATCGCGGGACCTGATAGAATGGAGTTGTTGAATGGTAAAATTGTTCAACGCGTAACGTTTCCGTGTTATTTTCATATTTGTAAATTAAATACGCGGGTTTTTATGGGAGCGCTGCCATGACCTGCTAAGATATGGCGGAAACATACGATGTCACAAAGTTTTGAGGATGTCCAATGGTCGCCGCAAACGAAAGGGAGGAGTGCGAGTCGAAGCTCCTATACTCTGTTCACCCCTATACCAAATACGTCACTAGGGGAATACATTCCACTCAGCTCATTTGCATTAGACAGAACGCCTACAGTGCCGAATACAGCCCTAACGGAGGGGAGGTCCGCGACCAAAAAGCAACCAATTTGCCAAACAAAACTATGCCAATAGTCTTGACTTTCCTTTAAACTTTCAAGTAAAGGCTGTGTGCGGAACTGTGTGTTAGTCGACGTCCCACAAAGTAATGATCGGCTAACTTTTCAAGGATCAAAGCAGTCTGAACACGAGTATATGGCATTCGTATGCATATATGATCACTGCACGATAAAATTAAATTTGTTTCTAAAAACCTCTCTCGAGTTGGAGCAGAAATTATACATTCCAAACCAGCATAAGATAAAATATCTAAAAATATTTAAGCAGTCACATATGATAGGGTTCGTTGTGTTGAATGTGTCGACATTAAAGTCGCCTACTAAACAGAGATGCTGCATGGAGGACAAAGCAGAAACAGTTGCCTCCAGTTCAGCAAGGAACATTCTTGCACTTTCCGCAGGAGGTCTATAGAAACAAACGAGGGGTTAGAGAAGATTGAATTTTCATGTAATAAGGAAAGGACCTGTGTGAGAGCAGATTGAATTTTCATGTATTAAGGAAAGGACCTCTGTGTGAGAAAATACCGAAATCTGCAACTGCGCTTAGGTCGCATATAAAAAAGGCGTTGTAGTCTGCAAGCTTGTACTGACATAGCATAAACTCGAAAACACTAATTTCTGTAAATATAAATGCATCGACATGAGACATCATATCCCGACCCTAGTGGAAAAAGTCATTTGTATGAGAAATTTCTTGTGTCTAATAAACACATATGAATCATACAAGATATATAGAACATATCAGATCCATATAAGAACCATAAAATAACTATATAAGAATTATATAAGATATATAAGAACCATATAAGAAACTTATAAGAAACTTCCCACAAGTTTCTTATACAAGAACATAAGTATGTTCTTATATATCTTATATAATTATTATATAGTGCTTATATGGTTCTTATATGTTTTTTATATGTTCTTATATATCTTGTATGATTCATATGTGTTTATTGGACGCAGAAATTTCTGATACAAATGAAAATTTTCAATAGGGCAGCGATTATTTGAAAACAATCACAGTATTTGCGGAAACTCCGACTGTTCGCACGTAAACATATGAAAGTTCCTTGATTCTTCTTGTCTAGCAGAGTTTGAAAATTCAATACGTCACTACACTAAAAACGTAGTAGCCATAATCTACACAAGTTTTTCGGTATTACCCACTACGTGATTCGTAGAAGAGCAGAGCAGTTATATTTTATTGCATATAATTGCCCACTTTTAACTTATGTGTACTTGTAGCGTTTTTCTCTGCCATTCATTCTTGCCTTCCATGAAAGTTCGCGGTTGGAATGAGTAAGATTTTCATTGAAGAATATCTTGGGCTCAGGTCCAAGTTGGTTTGAGTTCCTTTTGTCGGCCACGAGAAGCCATCCACTATTCTTTCAGACGAATCGATGCGAAGCTGGACAAGATTAATTGTTGGAAGTGGGAGGTGCCGATCTTCGAGGGCAGGTTGCAAAAAAACACACCAAAGTGTTTTTCTGCAGTGGGTGGCACATTTTGTATCACCATATTCAGCAAACGGAGTTGTTAGCCGAGCTTATTCGGTTCTGACTGAAGCAGACAGATGGAATGAACTTGCTCCTTCACTGTGCTCTTAAGTACCACAACTTTGATCTCTATGCTGTTTGTTAGTTCTTTTTGAGTGTTTAGGTTCGCTACTATGGAGTCATATTGAACATTGAGAAAGGTGCCTGACTTCTCAACAGTTTCGACGGTTTGTTTGTTTGTTTGTTTATTTATTTTATTTCTTGACACAATTCTCAAGGGGGTTGGGACAAAAGGCAAATACAATCACCTGACTGGGTCCCAACCCCTGTAACAACACTCAACAGCAGGGCACAATCGAGATAGAGAAATAAAATGAAAATGAAAAGCCAGCTCGCAGCACAAGTCAGGAAAAACATTATTTCAGCCAGCTAAAAACTCTTCAGCTTAAAAACAAAACACTGATTAATAACAGAACTCGCTAGGTATGTACACAAGCAAAGATTGAAATATTTCCTTAGGTATTTTTTAAATGAAACATGGAAGTGATTTTTTTGTCTGCAGCCATTCCACCGTGGGTTTCATGGCCAAGAGGGCGTCGACCTTTGCTGGAAGCGTTAGAAGTGCGTCAACACATTCATTCAAAGAGATTAACATGTCCAGCTTATGGTTGACAGATGTGAGCTTCGCCGAGAAGGCGGTTGAGTCGTCTTGAGAGATAGAGTCTGTGATCTTTGAGCTCAAGTGGCTGTCACGACATCGACAAAACTTACATGGCCACTTCCCTCGTTTTGATGATCCCAGTGTCGTGAAGTTAGCCATAATCATAATAAGAGTAGTAATAATAAGAGATAATAATAATAACAATAATTTTAATAATATAAAACAATTTGTTTCAGCAAATGAACTGCGGCGACAGCTGAGGCGCTGCACACTGCTGCACAAAGGTGCACATCCGTTTTTAAACTTAGCGGTCGGTGTCCATGTGGCACTTTGACGTCTCGTGATACCATAGCGGAAAACCGTGACGTCACGTGGGAGCATGGTGTCACGAAATATATAAATTGCCGCTAGTTCTACTTACAAAAAGTGAAGTCGCGTGATAAAACATGACAACTCAACGGCAAAAAAAGAAAAAGAAACACTCTGATTTCTCATTAGAATTAGCCAATGCATTTTTTCGTGAGAGTTAGGACTGACTTTTTCCCACTAAATTTAGAAGGCCAGGACGTGTGTACAGCGGGTTGCCGTAAGCACCAACACAGTTGGCACACCTGGCAAAATTCCAATTCCAAAACTTAAACTGGGCACGCGAACGTAGTTTTGCAAGAAGTTTTATGTCTATTTTTTCAATTCTAGGGTAGTGGAATGATTAAAATAAAGCAAAGTCAGAGGCCGCGTAGTTCCTATGTCCTATACCAGCCTCTTTGTGGTCTGCGCACTGGTCTATAAGCTCGCTCCCAGGTGGTTTGCTGAACGCGAAAACGCTATAAATTAATAACAGGGGCTGGCGATGAGCGCGATAATCGCGATAATTAACACTTTTAAAGCAATGTATGAACAATGACATCACCCGCGAGCACGCTCATAAACCAGTGTGCAGACGACGAACATCCTGTATACGGCAGAGGAAATGCAGGGTTGCTGTGTTTGCTCCATATTTAATGTTTTAACAACTCTCACCTCACCACTAAAAAAAAAATAGACAAAAAATGTTTTGCGAAACTACATTCGCTCACCCAATTTCAGATACGTACGTTTGGAATTTCGATATTGCGAGGCGTGGCAAATGTGTCAGTCCGTGCAGCCGCACCTCTTATAAGAAGCGCACATGGGATCCGCTTCGAAAGCTCGACCATAACGGCACGGCTATCGCCGTAAAAAAGAAATAAATATTAATATTAAAAAAGGCAAAAAAGCAAGGGGAACATCTAATAAATATTGAACTTATTCGCACCTGGACAACAATCGTTAATAGAATGCTTTTTGAAGTGTCCTGGGAGTCATTTTCGTTTACTGACACCGGAAGGAACCCTCCGGTGTAAACGCGAACTTCATTCCCATTTTTTTATTCCCCATGAGAAGGAGACCTAACTGACTTGCGTGTAGTCGTTGAAATTAATTTTTAAGCGTGCTAGGCCTAAGCGCAACCTAGTTTTCACACGCGTGATGAATACTTAAAGAGCGGTGGGCTTCTTTTCGTATTCCGCAGGAAAGGAATATTGAAGTGATAGTGTGCTCATAATAAGAAAGTTCCTGTATTAAGCAGCTTTACGACCACGCTCAGGCATACACCACCAAATGCGGTAATGTTTACGTCATTTCGTTCTGGATTTTTTTCTTTATTGATGTTTTTATCTCCCCACGAAACGGCCGCGCTAACGAAGAGCGACATTGCACATTTTAGGAGCGTGCTTTAAGAGTTTCTGTCGGCCGCTGTTGTTTCCGCGTCCGGTCTTTGTTCTCTGGTTAGGGCACGGTGCCTACAGCCGGTCTCCGACGTGTGTTTTTCGCGTCCGAAACGGGGCCGCTCGGTTTTCGGCCTGATGACGTCATAGAAGTACCACGCTGTCGTCGACTGCGATCCTGGCGGTGTCCCGGCAGCGGTGGTGGATGTGGCAGACGCATGTTCTGCTGCACTTTGCCCTCCGTGGTGTGACAGCCCACGGAAGCTTCGGCAGCCAAGAGTTGGAACGCGGCGACAGCAGCGACACTCGCGTTTGCTCCTGCCCTTTTCGACGGAACGTCTACGACCAGCCACCAGGATCGCGACATCCGACAGCGTGACACTCCGGCGCTGCGGGCCACCTCCAATGCATGGGTGGATTAGGAAGATTAACACTGTAGTCGGAGATGCGTCCCAGGCACCCTTGTTAGGGTTACATAAGGCACCGCCATATTTTCCACGTTCTCAAAAGGAGCCAACAGAAGCCACCCAAAAAAGAAAACAAAAATAATATTCATATTTAAATATTTGTTTACGCGTTACGAATCGACAATGGGCACAGGCGTAACATCTAATGTATTCGTCTTTTTTTTCTTTTTTTGGCGACAATTTTAGTTTACGTGTGTTTCCTAATTTTTTTACGGATCTACTTTCAACTATAAAGGCTGGTTCGAGCAGTACCGTTTTCTTGAAGGCTATATCTGGTCAAGGCTCGAAAGACAAATCAAAGTAAATGACTGATATCGATTTACGGAGAGCGAATACACCACCGCCAAAATATTACATAAATGAGAAACAGGACTCCACACGAAAACGATATTAAAAATGCTCCAAGCAGCTTCTCACAGCCATTCAGCAGGTTATCTTTCTGTCACGCAACTTTGTACCACGATGTCATCTTCCTTTTTCAAGGCGATTTCTGGTTCGTTCTACCGCTTCTTTCGACGTATTTTTTTCTGCTGCGTCCCGACAGACTATAAGCCGTCCCGGCGGACTATAATAATAATGATAATAATGATAGTAATAATATCTTTCTTTTTTGCTCTAGAGAGCCGCGGCACAGCGGAGAGGCAACAGCCCGTATCATGGAGGCTCACGATGCCGCGCCTAATGAACATAAAAAATGCGATGATTATATACATGCAATATTTTCTACGTGTTAGGTTTTAGCGGTTGTAGTTTCGAAGTGCACTTCGGCGGTCGCGCACGAAGATTATTGACTCCCTGCTCGCTTAAGCCCGTTGTGGTGCCGAATGGAGCATGTGGCATTCACTGGCGGCCATAGTTTGAGGTACGTTTATACTCCCACGTAACGTCGGCGGGCGCGAGCGTAGCGCAGCGCGCACTGATACTGATTGGTCGCAGATATCGAGTTCCTCGTCACCGGCCAATGAAAGGCACGCGTTCTGCGCTACGCTGCGTTCACTGCGCTCAACGGCGGAGTAGAAACAGCCCTTCCTGCTCAAAGCGAGCTTGCGATTACCCTCCACAACGCTTTGCCGGGGCTCGTTTTGAGCTTGTGTTCTTCGTGGCGAAAATCGCCTTTCGGCCCACAACTTTATTGATGTTTTATATTGCCAAAGCAAAACAGTAAAACAGCCGTAGCATCTGACCTGTCTGGTCGCAACTGTTGTTGCGACCAGAAACAGTCTTGCGTTTGGTGCAGTGTTCACTGAGTTGGGAAGCCCACCCTTGAAACCGTAACCGTTCGCGTCCACCAAGACCAACTTAGATTAAAACCCTTCATGCTTCAAAAGTAGCGCAGGGTGCGTCGATCCACGAGGCACGTGCAGCGTGCCGTCCTTGGGAAGATCATGGTGGCACAGCGCAGCACTGAGCTAGATTTCAGACGCCATGTTCTTCCCAGAAGTGGCGCGCGCGCGGCACGTGTCTCGAGCATTTCCAAAACAATGAATGGTGCAACTTTTCCCCAGGATAGAGGGGCTTTAACTTGAATACGATTACAGCGCCGCGATAGAGCGGCAAGTCGAAACGTGAAAATACTTTATATTAGTACTCTGAGATGGAACTACAAGAGGCGTCACCGGTTTTTGCGCGACTCGACCTCGAAAGATACGCGCATACGTGCAGTTCACGAGTGGCCGCTGCGGGAGAAATGGCGACGTTGCGAACGCTTCGATTTCGGGTCTCGAGTGCGGATCGGAGCCACTTTTTCAAAGCAGGCTCTTATGGCAGTTTCCCAACTGGGTTGTTCTAGCAGCGTTCATTTTGCTGTTCCGTAATACGAACTTTGCGTCACACGGTGGCAATGCAGTCTATCACAAGGGTTGCCATCATGCTCGAGCCGGTAGTTTCGGTTTCGCCGTGAACCCCGAAACAAAACATTAAGATAGGATATTTTACAAAACTACACAAAACAGCGATAAAAAATGGACATTTTGTAATTCAGGGTCACTTCCTTCACTAAAAACTGCGGTAACCCTAGAATTGAGAAAATGTACCGGAGCTACCCTTTAAAGGAGCTGTGCAACGATTTTAACGTTGAAAGAATTGGCATCTTCTACTTTTGACATTGTTCATCTTGTCAAAAAGTACAGGAAACACACCTCCTTCCTTCGAAATGTTGCGATTCCACCGCGTAATTGCTTGGCAAAAATTAGAATATTCCCCGACCTGCAGCCGCGAGTGGGGGCCATGAGAAACACGTGGCATGACGTCAATGGGGGTCTTGTCGAACGATAGCAAGTTGTGCGAATACCTGCTCGATAAAAGGTAACTTTTCTATAAATCTTGTCGTTCCAACAGAAATATAAATGCGTCAAAAACCTGGTATCATCGACAAAACTTTTATTATGTGGAGTTTTAGTGGCGCCATCTATCCTAGGTCCACAAAACCGTCAGCTCTATCTGCTACCGCGAACAGCCGCCAGAAGCCGGAGAGGGAGGAGGACAGAGCCGGACGGGTATGGCCGGACCGAATGAGACTTTCCTCTTTTCACCATATTGTTCGCGCTGCGCCCGCCAGCAGGCGGTCACGCGGTCGCGAGCGGAAGAGTTCTCGCTGCTCGCTGATGGCTCTAAAAGAGAGCTTCACCGGAACCCCGCGCGACCCCCATTGATGTCACAGCGCACGTGACTCGAAAGATGGTGAAGGAGTTGAGGGTGCCGAAA
The DNA here is from genome assembly GCA_037355805.1 of Ixodes ricinus. Classification (NCBI taxonomy): domain Eukaryota; kingdom Metazoa; phylum Arthropoda; class Arachnida; order Ixodida; family Ixodidae; genus Ixodes; species Ixodes ricinus. The sequence continues at coordinate 36,313 of JAZHYW010006222.1, forward strand.
ACCTCAATTTTTGTCTATTTTTAAAATAAAAACTAGGACATGCAGGCAAAAGCGGTTTTTTGTTCTTTACTTCAGAAAGGTCGAGACACCAACTCCCACATTAGTTAAGCAAAGCACTGAAACTGTTGCACAACTCCTTTACGTTAGGCATCAGTCACCGAGATATTCATGTCTCGAATGCCGCATGCCAGGCTATCTCCTTGAACTGGTAGTCAGGCATGGTATGAAGACTTGATGTCCCAGTGACTTGTCGCGTAAGCAGACGTAAGCTTTCTTAACGCAACGTGACGTAAGGAAACAGGAATGTGTGAACCACCCTTAAGAGTGCTTGAATCTTGTCACTGTCGAACAGCGTCTCCAAGGGCCAGCGAACTTCACAACCAGTTTCCTGAGCCCTCCCTACTAGAGCATAGGCAAATCACGAGGAAGTTTGTTCCTCGTGATTGGAACAAACTTCCTTGGAACAAGGAAGTTTGTTTCAAGATCATGCGATGACGACCCGCTTTTCCCTTTTCAGAAGCCATTCTTGCGATAAAATACTGTTCTTTCTCGGTTAAAACCAAATTCTAAACATACATTCTGCACGTATATCGGTTTCTATAGGGTTAAGGCGAAAACACCCTACCAAAGGTATATGTGACAAATATACAAGAACGTTAGCATTGCTTTGAGGGGCAAATAATTATTTCACACTTAAATCGTGAGAATGTACGAAATACATATAAATGTAAAGAAATCAATATGCCCGTGCGTACGTCCACATTTACCACAAGGTATAAAATACGTCGCAGAATCTAAAGCTCCACACTATTAAAAGCATTGTAAGACGCAGTTTAAAAAAAAAAGAAAACTCAACGATTCTTAATTATATTTGAAGCAACCTTTATATGTCGAGACCTGTACCACCGTTGTTTTTACTAAGCGGGCATAACGGAAAAAGCAAGAGACCACAGTTCAGCGGCGGCACATTTCCAGTCTCGGAGAAATGCTTCGGATCAGCAAAATGCGGTCTAACACGACAGGGCAAGTACCGCAAAGGCATTGCCAAGAGTAGATATAGCGCTGCAGAAGGATAAAGAGAGTAGTTTCTGGTCGAGCCAAGCAAACATGCACAAAAAAACGCAAGATAAAAACATGACAAAAGCAAGGCAATCTCTTTCACACATAAACATGCACATGCGCACACACGCAAACACACACAAACACAGGCTCGCGCGCAGAGGAAAGGCACGCGGAAAGTAGTAGCCATGGTCGAATCCCAAGCAGCGTTCATTTTTCAGCCGAGGCGCCGACGTTGCACGAAAGGACCATTTTTCAGCGGACGAAACGCGAGCTGGCGCCACTGAGCTCTCGCTGGGTCTCGTTCGACGCGCGAGACAACGGAATGGAGGGAGTGAAGCCATCTTCCCCCACCCCTCTACCTCGAATCTCTACTCGCCTCCCGCATAAAAACGCCCACACTCAATCGTAGCCACACGCGCACACACACACACACTCCCACACGCTCACGAACCCGCACACAGACATACATGCACGCACTCACACACAGACATACATGCACGCACTCACATACACATACATAGGCACACACACACACAGACACACACTCACAGATGCACAAACGCACGTCACAACACAAAAACATAGATAAACACGTCTAGGGGAGAATTGTGGTCTTACGCTTGGTGTGTTTGTATCGTCTTCAGGCAGCTCACCTAACTCGATCATGTTTGTTTCCAACAGTCCAGTGGATATTCTGTGTTCTTGGTATGAAGCGGACCTAAATGTTCCACACTGAGTTAGCCTAGATTGTCACAGGGTAAAAAAAAACAAATACATTATCCAGTTCATGCACTTCTTTTTTTAAACGCGCGATAGCATTCTTAGGGCGAGAACACAATGAGATGGTGTGCGCTTGTCCTCTGCACCGCCATAGCTAAGTTTAGCGGGGAACTTTTCTCGTTAAATTTGGAGGGAAGTGTGTCCCCGCTAACTGTAACGGAACAAAACGAATGGGCGTTCAATCGACGGAATGTCACGTCATGTAACACAGCGTCACACGACGTGACTTTACGTGATGTGATCGGACAACACGCTGTATTGTCATGCGCACTCTGACGTCCCCTGACAATGCGTCACATTATGTTAGCTCATGTTACACTGTGTTACATGACGTCACATTATGTTACCTCATGTGACACTGTGTCACATGACTTTACGTAACTTGACATCGCGACGAGACATCGGGACGTCGCGCCATCATGTGAGGTCATGGTGTCAAGCGACCACTCTCTCGTGGTAATTTGACCACCGTGCCAAAGGAGCTGTAATGCTATCGCATTGCGTCTTTCTTAGTCCAGAGGCAAGGCGTGCTTATCTCTTGTAGTGGACATGAAGTTTTAATGTGACGAGGCACTGGAAAGTAGAGTCTTTTACGAGAGAAGAGCTCTGGGTAGATAAAGTGTTTCCAAAGATGCACTCCCCCCCCTTTTCCTCTCCGGTTCCACCCGGCCATCCTCAAAACAACACATACAAAAAAGGAAAATTTCCGCACCATTTCTTTTATATTTTGTCTGGACACAACGAATTTTATCTCTCAGATGACGCTTCGTGTGATCCCAGAACTACCACAGAAAACGTCTTGCTCATCTGGCCTTTTCGCGGATTCATTTCGTTTGTCCAGACACTGAACTCAAACCAGCAGACCAAAGCCGGTAGCCAGGTGGCCCTTTCTCTGCGGCTCGTACCTTCCCTAAACTTCGTGAGTGTACGTTCAAAGTCCCATTGCCGACGAGCTACTATCGAATGGAAAGAGAACGCCGAAAACAGGTAAGAAGGAAAACAGAAGTGAGTAAGGAGCAAATCAAAGGGTTGCCCGCAACTGAAAAGCTGACGTAGCGATCAGTCGGCGTATTCCCCTTCACGATTCCCAAGCACAGGTGGGAGCAGAGCGCGGTGCCTAATGAAAGCGGAACTGGCGTCTGCAACATATTGCGGCCGGTGGAGCTCTTTGAGTAACCGAAGGCGGCGGGCTGAAAGCCAGTCGTCACCACTTTCATCTCGTGACGTCATAGCTGAAACTAATGGTATGCGTTTTTTTTTCTCCAGTCGCTGCAAGAAGCAGGCTATTGGCATCTCAGCGGTTTTACGTCGGAGTCGCTTATTGATGTAGGCCCTTTAACGGGAGAGGCAAAAGCGGAGGCCCAGCATCGGTGAGCTCACTTCTCATCTGCTTCCCTCACGCTTTTATGTTTTCTACGTTTCTACCAAACACGGTTCTAGAGGGAATACATTCTACTCTGCTGATGTGCGTTAGACTAGAGAGTGTCGAATCAAAAAGAGAATCCATATCAGACAAGGGGTGGTTTGCAATTTCATGGCGGTCGCCTCCCGCGGATATTAGTCGCAAGTGCGCAGGCGCTGCGTTTTTTTGCGATGCAAGGAGGAAAGCAGGCGGAAAGGCAGAAACGTTTACAGACGATCGGCGCTTTCAGCAGCTGCTCGCAGTTCGTACTGCAAACATGGCCCGTAAACCACGTGACATCGATCGATCAGTTGTTAACTGTCTTTAATACATGCTTTCTACATTAGGCAGCGTGCCTGCAGCGCCAAATATTCTTCTGACAGCAAAATAATTAGTCATTGTATTTTTCTTATTGACATAAATCAAATTCGTTTAGTTAAAATCAAATTTGTTTTATCTAAATCAGACGTATTCAATTTAATTCAAGATTCTTTAATTTAAATCGGATTTAATTACACTTACATCACTATAGCCAGAAAATAGTGATTCTTTACCACAATATTCCGTCTCATCCTACGATGGACTAAAGGCCAAAGCCACGGGCCGCCAGGTCCCTTCACGTTCCACGCTAAACTACGGCATGCTTAATGTTGATTAGGGGTGGAAGAATAATGCTCTGAATCAAAAAGCGCTGCATCATTTCTATAGATTCGACACTCCCAAGAGCGGGTATGTCGTGGCTTTCTTTGCAATGTAAAATGGATGAGTCCCCGCTGCCCGCCCATCCCCACCAGTGAACCGAGACGTAGGTACCGATACGTGCGTCGAAGCAAAATAACACGCAATTTCTAAGTGGCTCGTGATGAGTTCCTGGCGGTTCGTAGCTTTGCCTTTAGTCCATCATAGAGTCAGACGAAGTATTGAACCATTTATTTTTTAACATGGCAGATCGATTGATCAATTCCTCTGATCACTGATAGAAATGCAACGAAAGCAACAGTGTAAATACAAGGTAAAGCATAATTAACAACTTTTTACTGCTCTAATCCACGCCATACTAGAACAAAGACAGTTTGAATATGTTAGTTCCTTAAAAACTGTTTGAAGCGAAGATAAGATAAGAATAATAAGTTAAGAATTTTATTCAGATTATAAACATATTACATATGCAGCCCCGCGAAAGCACTGCTTGTATGCGGGACCTGGCGTCCAGCGAAAGTTACTTTAGAGTTCACAGTTGATTGCAATTGGATCATTACTTTCCGTGTTTTTGTTCCTTTATTTTCTTGCAGTATGACGTTGAGTAGCTGGAAAACGAAAGTGAAAGGTAGATATCGAGCGCAACTCTCCGGTGTTCTCATAAAAGCACATTTTTTTTGCTCGACTTCAGTCTTAAAGGAATATTTCTGACCTGAGGATTCTTTCATTCTAATTCAAACCAAATGCACATACAAACATGAAATGATAGATACACGGTAAATAAAAAACGAATATTTGCGGAATGATTTTTGCAAGAAACCCGTGATTTAAATCATTATAGTAAAATGGTGGGACTACAAATAATGATTTAAATCAAAGAAATAAATCATATACATTTATTTTCCACCGCCCTCTCTGACGGTGGCTGTGTTCCCATACTCTTACCCGAGTAACCTGTCTCCTACGTCAGCAGGTAATACCACTGAGACATGGCGAGTAATCGATCCGCCACTCGATTTTGGAACGGCCGGAAAATCACCTGGATACTACAGAGATTCGGCTTCGTCTTGGGCTACGGCAAAAAGATGGCATAGCATCGATGGCGGAAAATAGCAGACGATCTCTTTTGATCATGGATACAGCACTCGAAGACGAGAATAATATTTTCCGGTGCGAAGGTTTTCCTTGAAAGTAACGATCGACGCGGTGTTTTCTGAGGCGGATCCACCAGCTCCTGTTGCTCACCTTCCTTCTGGGTTGTATATTGAGATCAAAATTACTTACTCCTTTTCAAGTAGACATCAAAGATTTTGTTTTTATTATTCAGCGCGATCGCTAGAAGTCTAGTCCAGCTGCCCCAAACGCATACTTTCTACGCATCGTAATTTGCACCGATTACGTTTTGCGAAAATTGCTTCCGCACGTTCTAGCGGTACAGCACGGGTTGCTTTCTCAACGGTGATTTGCGCCGTTCGATTTGATCCAAATATGATTACAATATCGACAGAGAATTTCCAAACCGCTATACTGTCTTGGGGAGGGAGATGGGGTGGGGTTGTTGAGTGGTCACTTAGATGAAATCTTCGTATCCTTCACTGCTTTACAAGCGTTTTACTCTCATTAGACACACTATAAAAAAGAAAAGAAAAACTGCTTCCAGATCATTCAACTGCGTTCAAGCATTTTCAGTCTTGAACGTAAGAATGCTAGTGCACTCCAACGCCGAGGACGAGGATGCAGTTAGGCTCCTGTTTACGCTCGCACTCTGATAATAGCAACGCGTATACCTTCCTGTGGAAAGGGCACGGTCTGGATGTGGTGCAGAGTCAATTCGTGCGTTGAAAACAGCAAACTTCAATAACCCCATATAAACACCTGCACCTTATTATCTATCATCTCAAACGTTTGCCAAATGAGCCAACGGAGCAAACGAGCTCTGGGCGCAGAAAGCACACGACGAACAGACGACAAACAGATCACGTGACGAATTTACTCGATTTGATCCGGCCTCCCCCCCCCCCCCCCCGGATCGAGGAGGTCAGCGTGAGTAATTACTTCGGAGTAAACAACCCGCTTCTGGAACGCGAGTGCTGACGTCATCGACTAAGGGCGAGTTAGTTTTGAAACGCCATGGTACGAAACCTTTACTACGGAATCGGATCGAGTAAATTTTGGAACACTGCCGGTGTGTGCGCCTCGCGTTCGTGAAAATGCATGCGCATCGCGATTTCTACGCTGCCGCGCAGCCGCGCGGGAAAAGGGAGAGGGCTACAGCCTGCACAATGTGATACAAGGTTCTCTAAAGACCACAGAGACGGCTGCCTCGACTAGCTGCTCGGCGACGAATGATGGCCGCATCCACCTCTCCCAGTTTAAGAGGGAAAACCCCCGAGGCTGCGGCATATCTAGCCGTTCCAACCACGCAAGACCTGGCCGCGCCCGGGATATACGATTTTCGCGGAGTGATGTGTATTCCTCTATGCCCGTACTCAAATAAACAAAACAAAAAAGTAATACAAAAAAAAAATCGGGCTTCTTTGCGGAACATTATTGATATACTGTTTTATGTGGCGAATTCAGACATGTGGGCGAATATCATTAAAATATATCTGGGTGATTAGCTTGTCGTATTTTACTAAGTTGCGCATGTTTCAAACGCCAAAAGGATAGTGTCTTCCTCTGACAGCCCAACCGTGTAAGAACTACCTCATATAACGCGTAATTAAAGCCAAAAACTATTTTTTTAGTGCGATATTCGTTAGTGGGACACTTTGCGGGTTTCGCCAACACCTTCTAGACAGCTTTCAAGGCCTGTGCGTCACGTGACATGACGTCCCATCCCGGAGGCCTGCACGGGCGCTGATTGGATTCGAGTGCAGCGTACCAGCCTTCGCGTGGGACTATGGTAGGAAACGAGTCCGACGCGAACGCTGACGCGGCACCTGCACCCAATCAGCGCGAGTGCAGGCCTACGTAACGTGAAGTCATGTCACGTGACGCGCAGCCTTTCAAAGCTGTCTAGAAGGTGTTGGTTTCGCGTCGTCGACCGTGCGAAACCAACACAATATCGACGCGGGCCATTTCGGCACTCCGCCAAAAGCCACGAGTCTGACGTCACGCCGCGCGTCACGTCACCTGTTATTTGGCGTCAGCCGACACCATGACGTGACATCGTCACGTCAAGCCACGTTGCACAGTGACGCCGCGCGACTTGATGACGTCAGGCGACACCGTGAGTCACGTGACAATACGTCGTCACGTGACACCATGGTGGCACGTAGAAACATAAATATGAGACTGCTGATAATGAAAACAATAAAAACAAAGCATATTCGCTAATTATACTAGACGAACGCGTTCGAACACTGAACGTCTGCTTTCGAAACTCGCGTTTGTGCGCGTTCGAAAAGTCAGTAGAGACAAAGACATTGCGTCTTGCTGACTAATCATTCCAACCAAAGCTCGCGGCTCTGCCGTCCCACTCTCATCTCCCCCTCTCCCTGGGTTTGTACCCGTACAACCTTTTTTTCGGGCTGCAGGGTTATATAGGGAGAGAGTGATTGAAAGGCAGAAAGGTTAGCCTGAGCCAACGTTAAGAAAACACTCAGTTGGGAAACTCACACTCGAATCCTTGGCCGCTGGCGTCCATCGAGACCGAGCTAAATACGATAACAGCGCCACCCTTTAGCGACGATTTGAAACATGAAATTTGCTTTACATGGCTACTGCTAGAGTCACGGAATGTTCCCACAGTACCAATGCTTCCAGGCTCATGGTGCCAAGATGGCGGCTCATTCTTTTTCTTTACTGTGGTCACAATGAGATTTTAGAAGCATGTTTTCGCTAAAAACAAACGAAAAAGTTTTTTTTTGTAGGAACGTTCATTGGAGATTAGTACAAAACGACAAGAGCGTGATGTTTGCATACAATTTTAGTTTACAGGGTTTTGCGGCACGATTAATATCGTTTTTAAACAGCCATGTCTCACCGGTGCCTTCAGGTAGCGTGTCAGGACCTGGATGCCTCCTTACTTCTGTATATCATCGCAGCGCGTCCGCTTGGGAGAGAGGGATTGGTAGTCCTCACTTGCACTGTATCTCGTTTCGACGCCAAAATGGCCGATTAAAGCCTAAATAGTAGAGACACAGCGCACGCTGTCAGATGCGATACTCTCGAACAAATACAAACAGCCGTGCAGTTCCCCGAGTGGCCCCTGCGGGAGAAATAGCGGCGTTGCGTTCGCCATTAGTTCGGTTCTCGAGTGCGGATCCGTTCCACATTTTCAGAGAAGGCTCTTTGTCAGATTCGCTACTGAGGTGTTCTAAGTAACGTTGGCCTGAGCGAAGAGCTCTAGTATACTTATATTCTACACTGCGGGGAAGGGGATAGGGATGAAAATATTGGCAAGATGAAATGATATGAGGAAGGGTGTACGGATGGCAATGAGGAGATCTTATACTTTACTAAGAAGAATACAGGACACACCCCGAGAATAAATAAAAAAGTCGACAACGAAGTACCGCGGAAATACGCGTGACGACGGCAACGGCGCCGTCTTTGCATTCGCGGCCACGTCAACCACACCGAAATCCGAGGCGGCGCCTGGTCACGTGCTCTGGTAGCGAGAGCAGAAAACAAGAAGAGGGGGGGGGGAGGTAAACCAAATAGACCACTCTACCTGGGGAGGAGTCAGCACTGCTCGTCCTTCGGTCCAATGCAAATGAGAAGAGTTTCCTGTATTCCCCCCTAGTAAAGAATTTGAGGAGATCAGGGTGGCGTTGTCTAACGCTTCAGAGGGCCAGTGCCAGTGCTGTGTCTCGCAAAAATGTAATCAATGCGTTTATTGCATTTACGGACCGTTTAATTGAGTCCCAGGCGCCATGCTGGACTCAATTAAACGCTACGTCGGCGGTAAATGGCCAATTCTTCATGCTTGACAGTGTCATCTCAAGCGCATTTCTCTCGGTGGTGTGAAGGGTACATAGAGTGAGAAGGTGCTCTATGATTTTCGGAGTGTTGCACGCTGGGAAGTCTGAACTAACTGCTTACTGAATTCTACGAAAACGAAAAATAAAAAAGATAAAAACTTGCGAAAGCCACTTACAGACGTAATTTGTAGATTGTGGTTTCAGTATTACGAGAGAGACCGGATTGTAAAAGAAAAAGCGTATTGGAATGCAGTGAGTCAGAGCGGGTATGAAAAAGATCACAACAGCCTCACATAGCGGAAATGAATTTCTCGGCTGCGTAACCAAATGCCGATGCAGCATCTGTTCGGAAGTATGGGATTACAACGCTTGAAATGTTTTCTCAGCGTGTCTCGCGGTTTTTTCGACGCTCTCCTTATTGATAATACCAGAGTGACCAGGAAGCTACAGAAGTAAAAGAACGTGTCCGGCATGCAGAATGTTGTTTACTTATAATGTGATTGCAAAAACGAAAACAAAATGCGCACCATCTCTCATAGGCATATGTCTTGAACAGGCTTGCAGGGTCACGCTGTATTTGTTTATTTTACGGTCAAATTCTCCCCGAGAGAAAACGAACAAACAAACAAGCAGGAGGTGGGGGAACCTTTGAGTACAATCCTTTCATTTCAGCGACGTCAAAATCTAGTAGCGAGCAAGGCATACATTTGTTTTTCTCACAACATCCCTCGCTAATTATTCTCGAACTGTAGTTTGCCAGAAGGCATGTTTCCGAACATGATCAATCAACTTCTGGGATGCAACAATCGGAACTTTCGCGAGTCTGGGCACGTGCGTACACCTGAGCAAGTTTGGACGCGTGCTACGTCTTCTGCGAGTCCATTACAAGTCATCTTATAGGATGGTTTCAGCGGAGATGTTTTGACAAATTTTCGCTAGCCCGATCTTTCCGGCCCAAGCAAATTAGAAGCGCAACTGAAAAGTTTGGACGGACCGAAACAAATGTATGTTCTTCCAAAGCGTCGCAAAAAGGCGATGCCTTTTTTTTTTGACAAGACTCTGTAAAACAAAAAGGCACGCCTTTACACGCTAAGCATACTATTGTGCCGCCCAGCCCATCGCGAATCACTAACGATTACATCTCGTCATATATCATGATGTTTTTAATCCTGGCTGGAAGAGATGAAGGACTGTAGACGAAAAAAGGGGACAGGCGCAAACGTCTCAAAGAGGACAGGCACATAGACGTTTGCCCGTCCCATCTGTCCACACTCTTCATTCACTTCCATCTCAGCATTTAAAACATCATGATCACATACACACAGCACGCCTGCACTTGACAATTTTTCGTTAACGTCATATATATTTTTATCTTGCGACAAAGGGCGGTGACGGGAGTCACAAAGCACGACGTGAACACACCACACACAAACACACACACACGCACGTCACACACACAGCACACACACGCGCGCACACACACACACACGCACACACGTACACACGCACACGTCTTTCCCAGTTATTGCTATCTTTATTTCCTTGTCTTCCGTTCACCCGCTTTTCCGCCATCAAAGACGAACAGAGGAATTTTTACGGTGACTCGAGAGTACCGGCCCTTCGTTCACGAAAGAGCTAACTGAGCTCAGATCGATAAGGTGGGTGCTTATTCTTTTCTCTTCCATCCAAGAAGAAAGGCGTTGACAGCTGCAAGTGTGCAGCTCGTCGACGACGCGATTTTAAAGGTAAAGTGCTGCAGTGTGGCCGCAAACTGCAACGCTTCATCTTAAAAAAAAGAGAGGATTACAAATAAATACAATTTAAAAGGTTGTCGCTGGCGAATTATAATCGACAGTGCGTGTCTTTCGTCGTGTTTCATCAACACGTCGAAGATGGCTGAATGGATGGATGTTAACGGCTCTACCCTTTATAACGGGTGGTAGATCGCGCCACCTAGACATGGACAAAAACAAGATTGTGCGCTTGCCGTATTTTCATACTGTTTCCCATAACCCGAAGGCGGTTAAAGGTAGGTTCAGTGTGACATTAGTTTTCAACACCATACTTTTGTTTAGACTGATTAACACCCTTTTTGTCAGAAAAGGTGAAATGCCGCAAATAAGCATAAAGAACTGTCCGCGGCTTGTAATCATGGGGTTTGTTTATGAAATTCTTGCGAAATGCGTGAGGCTAGTTATGTGGATCAAACAGCTGGGCGCTATTAATGACAAATTGCGTGGCACAAGCAAGTGGTTAAGAAAACAACTAATTTTCGGAACAAGCTAAACATGTTTCCTGTTGCTCGGATTGCTGTTTTCTTTGGAATAAAGCTAAAGAAGCGGACACACCGCTGATACATCGAACAGAAACACGTGGTGTTGACCGAAGACACTTGATGACATCTGCGGGCAGGCCTCAAGCGCGTTCGAAGCAGCTTCCTACATGCTTCGAAAATGTCTGCGGAGAGTTTTGTGTGACCAACGTGACCGTCATGAAAGGAACGCATCAGACACTGTCTGCAGACTGTCTTTTGTACGTTGTATTAGACCTTGGTTTTAAGTCATCGATAAAAAGAATGACCGCAACAAACGTCTCGTAGAACAGTCCTTCAAAGTCGCTAGCAAGGATCCTCGTCAGAGCAGCGTCTCTCTGGTTCTAAACGAACCTGTTAAAACATTTTTCTGGTCCAAGAAGTTCCATTTTATTTATATCTTTGGAAGAAGGGGAGGGTTTGACCGAACTTCCTTTGTTGTTGTTTCTTTTGCCTTTGTGTCCTGTACGAGTGGCCGCCAACTTTGCGCGCGGACCACCTTAAATTGGACTACTGGTTGTGAAATAACAGTAATGACTCAGGCTAGCTGGGGAGCGATAACACTTATGCTTATATAGAGATTCTGTCTTCCCCTGTTACTTTTTGTTCCACTTTAAAAAACATCTTCCGTCTTCTGTCCCAGTCAGCGTTAAAATTATCACGGTATACTTATACTTAAAACCTCGAGACGAGGAAACAAAACGTCGTGCTGTTGTCCCCTTTGCGTTCTCGATTCTTGTTCGCTTGTCTCGAGGTTCGGACGTTCTTCTCATTCCTGCCAGCTTGGCATTACTGAAGATGTATCATGTATGGGACACGAAACGTCCAATCAAATTGTTATTATTATTGTTATTATTATTATTATGTAAAGTCGGTGCAGTTTCTTTCATCAAGTTGGTTTCTATTTGATTGGAGGGTTGTGCATTCGTTTTGGTGACCTGGGTTCTTCTGTTCTTTTGTTTGTAGCTCCTTGTTTCATCGCGTTCCTTCGTTGTGTTTATCGTTCAGTGTGTACTTCTTCTATGCTCCGCTCACACCTAAGCTGACAGTTCGGTGGAAGCTAAGTACCCGTTGGACCAGCTGTGCGTTTATCTTTAGCCACGTGGTCATGCTCTAGACTATGCGGAACGGAAGTTCGTCTGCTTCTTTGCAGGAGTTGCGGTGACGTCAGAACGATGCCGAGCTCTGATTGGCTCCGATTGAAGGATAGTGGGTAGACCTCAAAGCAAGCTGCCTTGAGGTCTACCCACTATCCTTCCAGTTAGAGCCAATCAGAGCTCGGCGCTTCTGACGTCACCACAGCCTTTGCAAAAGAAGCAGACGAACTTCCGTTCCGCATATCCCACGCGTCGATGTTGAAAATGGTCGATTGGTTAGTTTAGCAGTTACTAGATCTTAGTTTCTTCGTTCGTGTTTACTTTTTATGTGTTTCTGTGCATCTGTGTGTATAGACAGCCTCAAGGTAGTCTGTCTCGACTGTCGGACTTGTCTCTCAGCTGTAGATCAGAAATTTAGCCAGTACAGTACAACCGCTAGTCTGGGGTCTATAACTTGTTCCACGCGGTTTTGATGCACTAAAGAATGAAGTTTATTTTATCTTGTTTTAAGCGTTTATAATGAATGAAAAGTTTGCATATAATTCATTGGCGTAACTTTGTTTTTTAAAGGGTAATATGACATCAGTTTTGGTTCGTTTCGGTTTCAGCTGTGTCCTGTGACGCGCATCTCAACTGGCTTTGTTAGGCCTATGTACCTTGTAACACCGGACAATTTAGTTGAGCTCAATGACAGTTGGGAGACGCCAACGATCGTTGGCTTAATGACAGTTGGGAGCGCTCATGTAACAAGGGTATTAAGTATGTTTCATTTTTTACAGGTTTTATTTTACGAACTATTACAAATACTTTTCTTTTGAATATTTGAATTCACGGCGCCAGGATGTGTGCTTAACTAGAAATCAATATTCGTACACTCATTTGCCTAAGTATTTACCAAATCTTTGTCAATAGGTACGTTTCTCTTCGTAGAGGGGTTTCGAGAGTCTCCGTAAGACGCGACCATGTAATGATTACATCATACGTAAAGTACGTGGCACTGCCGCGTTCAATCATGCACAAGCCTCAGTCATCAAGCTTGCCTCAGCATCTGTTTATGCGTGGTAATATAGCGTCGAAAAGAAAAAAAAGTGTATATGAACAACTTAACAATGCAGCTCGCGCTTTCAGTGTCCTATCAAAACGAAAAGAATGCTTCTCTTTCAACTTTTGTTTTTGTTTTTGATACTTAATTATTTCCCAAATTTATAACCAAGAATGAAATTCTGCCAGCTCAGGGTCCGCGAGTAACGTGAAGAACCGTAATCACGCGCAACCAAAACGCGACTGAGAAATCTTCGGTTTTGCTCGTCACAGGCGCTGGTCAAACGTGAGAGCTCCAGGTCGACTGCCAACAAGACCCCGAACAATCGAATCCTACGAATAGCCTCCTCTTCCTTCCCCGAAACGTCATCACCCGCGGATGGTACCGCGCAACACTTCCGAGATAACAAGGCCATAGTGCCGAATGAGATGGCGTCATCAGAGAAGGCCAACGCTGGAACACAGATTGGAAACGAGATGTGCGTCAGTGCTCGGCTTCGAGTCAAGTTTGAGCCGAACGTTGGCGCAGTCGTCGTGCCCAATCGGTGTCTGCGCTCGATCATGCTGTGATAACATTGCAATGCTGTACTCGGTTTCACCTTACGTTGGACCGCAGCGGACGCTACGACATCGTGGAGCCAATCGGGCGCCGCCCAAAGTGCAGCGTCACGACGATCATCACCCGTGTTCGTTTGCTATCATCAAGGAAACAAATCACGCGCATTAAATATGCTGGGATCTCCGCGCTTTTTGCTTACCTGATTTGTTTACCCGGTGATAGCAAACACACAAAGACCAAAGAGCCGTGACGATGCGCTTTTGTCTCCGTTCGATTGTCTTCATCGCATCGTATCGACGGCCGTGAAGTCCCTTGATACTTCTTTTGCAAGTAACGACAACCAATACAAATGACAACCCACACTCCGCTGGAAGCAAATGGTGGCATTCAGTTGAAACCTCTGCTGTGCGCTGCAATTCGCTTCCTAGAACCTGCACCGTCATGCAGTCGGCGCTTCAAAGAATGTCGCTACTTGTAGGAACCTCTTATCTAGGAGCTGTAGACGGGCCGCGGTCGGAGCTCCGCGCTGAGCTCGACGGCCGAGCTCAGCGTGGAGCGCAGCTTGTAGGAATATGCTGCGTATACGAATGCTTTCGCATTCCGACACATTAGCAGCCTTAAATGTCTTTATATATATATATATATTTTAATTTGGTGCGCGAATGTTTTAGTAAGTAATTTCCAAAGTGCCGCCGAAGTCCCTCCTTTGTGGAGTGTGACGTCACGACCAAAGTTTTCGGAATCTCCTCTCTCGCGCATCTTCAGCGCCTATCGAAGCTATATACTCCCATACGAGTGACACACGCTCGTGGCGGCCCAAAGGGCTGGGCATGACGTGACGACTGGTCGAAAAGTGTTTCATGTTTTCTCGCATTTGGTAACATCTTGGGTGGAAAACGAACGTGATACTATTCAGATGCACTGGATAAAAATACTCGAGAATTCACCTCTAACTCGTGTTTTCTTTACTTCAAGAACATCTTCAGCTTCTCTTTTAAGTGAACCGGGGTATCGTGCACCAGTTTTGATTTCTCTATCGGTGGTGTTGCAATAGCTCGAGACACTTTCGCAACACTGCGATATAAGTGCCACCGGCGAGCGAGTAACTATGCACGCACACCATGTAAAAGCGATAGCAGCTAGAAGACAGGACATCCGCATGACGTCATTGTTCGTGGACCCCCGACCAGCCCTGCACTACACGGCAAACAAGCTGAGGCTCCACGAGAGACGCCGCAAAGCCGCAGAAACGTGCGTCTTCGCGGCGCCGTGTGCCATTGTCGCTTTCGTTCTGAGACGCTGCAAGACCCGCCGGCGTCTTGACCCCAGCTATGGGGAGCGCAAGTTTGTCTGCTTATTTTGCAAGGGGCTGTGGTGACGTGAGAACGACACCGAGCTCTGATTGGCTCAGGCTGATTGAAGGATTCTCAAGCAGAGGTCGGCATTTTAGGTCGCCCTCAATCACCCTCACCCTCACAGCCACACTCACCCTCACCCTCACAGCTACACTCACCCTCAACCCCTCACTCACGCTCACCCTCACAGCTACACTCACCCTCAGCCCCTCACTCACCCTCATCCTCACAGTCACACTCACCTTCAGCCCTTCACTCACCCTCACTGAACCTCACGGCCCTCACGCCACTCACCGCCCCTCACGCCCTCACGCACTCATGGCCCTCACCGCCCTCACCGCCCTCACGCACTCATACCCCTCACGCCCCTCACGCACTCATGGCCCTCACGCCACTCACCGCCCTCACTCCCCTCACGCACTCATGGGCCTCAAGCCACTCACCGCCCTCACGCCCCTTACGCACTCATGGCCCTCACGCCACTCACCGCCCTCACGCCACTCACGCACTCATGGTAATCACGCCACTCACCGCCCTCACGCCCCTCACGCACTCATGGCCCTCACGCCACCCACCGCCCTCGTACCCCTCATGCCCCTCATTCACTCATGGCCCTCACACCCTTCACGCACTCACCGCCCTCACAGCCCTCACGCACTCATGGCCCTCACGCCACTCAGATCCGCTTCAGACGGCAATATCGCCCAGAAACTTGACGTCGCAACACCAGCAACACGGCCGCCCGCGTTCACACGCAGCAACCCACTGCTGCAATTTGCCATCATCATCATGAAATTTTATTTTTCTTACACTATTTAGACAAACAATTGCGCGCTATAAACGTGTTTTTATGCAATTAAATCTCGTTGAGAATACTAATGCATCTTTCTGAAACAGTTTAATTCCAAAAACGATCAATTTCAAACCAGAATCAAGTCTTTTGTTGTCATCATCGGCACGAGGTATCACGTGAAAATATCGCGTCTCTGATTGGATGCAGCCGCTTCAAACGTCTTCAAATTGCTCCGAGTTGCTCGCTTGTTTCGAGCCGGACCCGATCTCAGCAATTCGTGTCGATCTAGGAAAAACTAGGGAACAGCCCGCCAGCAACACCAAAATTGCTGAGAAAGTTGCTCCGTCTGAAGGGGCCTCACGCACTGACTGTCCTCACGCCCCTCACGCACTCATGGCCCTCACACCCCTCTCGCACTCGCCGCCCTCACGGCCCTCACGCACTCATACCCCTCACGGCCCTCATACCACTCACACACTCACCGCCCTCACGCCCCTCACACACTCATGGCCCTCACACCCCTCACCTCCCTCACGCCACTCAGACACTCACCGCCCTCACGCCCTTCACGCACTCATGGCCCCCACACCCCTCACGCACTCACCGCCCTCACGGCCCTCACGCACTCATGGCCCTCACACCCCTCATGCACTCATGGCCCTCACACCCCTCACGCCCCTTACGCACTCACCGCCCTTACGGACCTCACGCACTCACGGTCCTCACAGCCCTCACGGGCCTCATGGCCCTCACTCACCCTCACACTCGTTAATTTTTCTGGTTCGGAAACTCACTCACCCTCACCTCACCTGTGAAGATGAGGGTGAATGAGGGTGAGTGAGGGCCCTCATGAGTGAGGTTTGCCGAGGTATGTTCTTAAGGCAGCTTGCTTTGAGGTCTACTCACTATCTTTCAATCAGAGCCCATCAGAGCCCGGCGTCGTTCTGACGGCACCACAACCCCCGCGAAAAAAGCAGACGAAGTTGCGCTGTGCGTAGGGGCCGATGCATGAATCCACTAGTGATGACGTGGGACTCGTCTTCTAGGTGGTTCGGGTAGGTTAGTTTACGTTAGGTTAGATTAGGTTAGGTTAGCTCCGGTCTCTTCTGCCTTTCGCTCCTTTCAAAAGCGCGTCCGATCACCGCCTCCCACAACAAACCATCGCCGTCGAGCGCCGGAACCCATCGCGCGGTCGGGCCGACGACGGAGACAGCCTAATAGCCACGGGCCTATCCCCCAGAAAGAGCCATCGCTGGCTCCTTCTTCAGATTCCAGTCACGGCGCTGAGGGGTTTGGGGAGGATGGCTTCCTTTTTGGCCGGCGGGGATTTCTGTGGGCTTTGCAGAACGAAAAAATAAAAAAAGAGCAGACCATAAGTTAGACAAACGCCGATAGTTTGTGCCAGACAAAAAAAGAGAATAAAACGTGGGCCTAGAACTGAGGGAAGCTTGGCTCGACAGCACTAAATGAGCGCTCAACGGCCGCGCCGAGATCGGCATCTTGATCAAGGCCTCTCTTCCGTACACGCGGTTTCGGTAGGCTACCGGGCGTTGTTTTCCGGTTCGAACGTACGAAAATTTGAGTGTTAAAACTTTTTTTTTGTCTGTCACCTTTTACTTTGGGTTCTCGAAATGCAGTGCGCAACGTTTAGGCGTTTTCCCTTAGGGGAAAGAAGGTTTTGTATTGGAAGACTTCATATCTTCGCTTCTCTGTTTTTTTTTCTTTTCTTTGTTTGCTTTTTTTTGCGGGGGTGGGCGGGGAGGATATTTGGGTTCATTCAGTCTTCACGCAGAGGCGTCGGAAGTAATCGGTAGGTTAAGGAGTTGGGGGCGCTGAAAACACGGCAGAGATTTTCCTCTCGCTCTCCCAAATGATTTGTTAGATACCAACGTACTGTTTCCAGACAAGTCCGCGATTGCCCACGCCTGTTTTGTGCGCTTTGCGTGCACAAAAACGCGCGTGGCCCAGAATGTGCCGTACCAACAGCAGCGCCACTACAACTACTTGATGTCAGGGCCGCGATTGTGTTCATGAATGTCTGAAATGTCAGGCAAGAGGCCCATTCTCCTTCCCCCTGTTTCAAGGCCTGTCTTTATGATTGTATAGGTTATTCTTAATTTTATACTGCTTATTTTTTTCTCCTTCTTAGAGTTACGCTTTTCTGCTGCTTTAGATGAGGGTGCGGCTTTGGCGTTTCTTATATTTTGCTCGAAGCTGCTTTGTTTTCTTCATGTCACGAGTCCAATCCTCGCTGGTCAGGTTAACCGTGTAACCTGCGATGCAGTTTGGGGAGCCGATGATTAACCCTCGATTTATCCGATGGTAGGTTTTTCTATCTTACCCTTTTCCCGAGGAAAGGGAAGAAGAGAGGGAAAGTGGGGAATTTGGCGGGATGAGGATAAATGCCCGCTCCGGAGGGCGTGGCTCTCATGTAGGTCAGCCTGCGAGCGCGCTCTGAAATTGCCGCTACGAGCGATCCATTAGTTTTACGGGCTTCGACATAAGCGCCAGGGATTTCGCCTGGCTAATTTGGCCGTATCGACCGTGTGCAGTGATATTTAGCCGGATATTGTGGCATCACGATCAATCACCTTATTTATTCGTTCTTTTTCTTTTCACTTCTGTAGCGATGTTTACCGTTGCGGTAGTGTTTTTATAGAGAAGTTTTGAATCTCCGCTAACCAAGCGCTTTCAGACTAAGCGGAGTTATAGATTAGGTTGGATCGTGTCGTTTTGTCTTGTATTTGCTCGTGCTTATACATACTGCCCTAATAAAAGAAAATTAAATGAATAAGTAAAATAAAATTAACGTATGAGGACATGATTATATGATCATAAAATAACTTATATTCGCCTCGTATAATATTATAATAAGTTCTAGTATTTTGAATGCACTGCTTAATCTATGAAATCTTTGTATAGTCATTTTGAAGTTTTGGGTTTTATTAGCATGTTTTTGGTGAATTTTTATACATACTGTTCGCTTCTTTTTTATTTTATTTTGTGCATGTTACTGCCATGATTATTCCTCTTTCTTTGCTGTCCACTCTCATGTAATGCATCATCAGATGCTTTTGAGGTAAATAAAAAAAAAACATGGAATGTAATGAAGTGAAAATCATATACGGCAATTTTTCTCTTCTCAATAGGGTAGTTTTGGTCGCTAATGTTTCTATTTTAGCAGTTTATTGCTGCTCGCCACGCCCTCTTAACCGTGGGCGTTTTCAGGCTTCAATAAATTAAATCGAGGATATTATAAAGGTTATTCGAAGTCTGGGTTTTACTCATTGAGACTTTAAATGGTCTCTCCAGCCTAAAAAGAGCGATCGTAGGTCTTCACGCTTCGCCCATGTTTACATACTCTAATTACGCGGTTCCATTCTCAAAACAAAATAACTAAGAAATCATCGGGAAATTAATTTGAGAAGCTCAAACTTAGATACACGAAATTCGTTTCGACTGTCGAATAACGCTGCGACTCAACAAGATACAATAGTCACTAATGACGACGTCACGGCTTTTTCGGTTTCCTTTCCTTACCAACATCGAGCCGCTCTATCGAGACACCCCAGATATATGTCCTACAAAACTGGCAGATGTCTTAACGATCGGTTGTGAGAGCGTCATCACAACACGAACAAAACTATTTCTGACCCTCTAAAGATTCACTGTCGAAACTGTGGTTGTCACCATCATTACACAAGATGCACTGTATTGGCGCGGAGTAGCGAACCTCTGATTAGAGAAATTATTGAGGCAGAGAAGATAGCGCGACTCGATGCCAAGTGTATCAGTGCCCCTTCGGTTTTCTCATCCGCCAAAACACACTGCCATTTGAAAAGTAGTCAATGTGGTAAACGCAAATTTCCAAAATGTTCTTTTTAGCGCGCCAAGGTTTCTTTTTTTTTAATTAGAGACGTTTACAAATTTCTGTAATGCGAAATTAGAGCGCAGCTCTTGAGGTATTTCGATCGTGCGATATACCGTGCTAAACAATTCGAGAACAAACAAACAGATGTACAAATGTAAATCACTCTTCTCACATACTGGTTCTGCAGCCTTCCTCCTCTTCCGTGTCCTCTTCCTCCTTCGTACCCTCCTCCTGTATACCCTCCCCTCCTCCCACAGCTTCCCTGCTTTTTTTAGCTGGAAAATTGACCCCACGTGACCTCAACACCAATTCGATTTCCCCGCTAAATTTAGAGGGGAAAATGACGTCACCTGACTTCGTGTCACTTCACCTATGAACAAATTTAGTTTCTCCGCTATAATTAGCGGGAAAATTTACGTCACGTGACCTCAACACCAATTCAATTCCCCGCTAAATTTAGCGGGGAAACTGAATTGGTGTGTACGTCGGTGACGTCCCATAATGCAACAATGCGCTTTCAGTTTCACGGCTAAATTTAGCGGTAAAACTGTTGCCACATGACCTAAACACCAATTCAGTTTACCCGCTAAATTTAGCTGTGAATCTGTGCCGTCCCATAATGCAACGCGAGTGGTTATACCAATGCCAACGGCGACGGCGACGCCGACACCGCACAACGCGGAAACAGGTGCCTAAGAGTTGCGCTCTAAAGAAAGAAGAAACGTGAGCTATAAGTCAGCGCTGGGTTTGTCCTCGTGTGTCCTCTCCTTTTTCCCTTATTTGTAACGCACTGTTGCTGCCAATTCGAACCCGAGATGTGCTGAGCGACGGGACGCGATCGACGCGATGACAGAGCGATGACACTGAACAGAGAAGATAATCCTCTTACGTCACGGCTCGTTTAACGAGTGAGTTGCAATACGTATATTTCCAGAGGCGTTTTACACGCTTTATTCCTCAAATAGCGAGCTGAAACTTCGTGGATCCTTCCACGACGAGGTCCTGGCACCTGCTACAAGATCTATATTAATCACTAACGACCCCCATTTTAGAGTGGAGGGGCCCTTTAGGAAACTCAGTCCCGATTTTTTTTCTTCTTTTTTATCGTTTCTCAATTAATGATATTGGTGCCCTCGCTGATAAAAAAGGCCGAAGAACGATCACCGAGCAGAAAGCGTTTGAAGCCGCGCCCTGAGCTTCTTGAACTGCCAGTTAGCACAGCAACCTATAGTGAGAAAGGGAGAAGGAGAAAAAGAAGAGTCTATCTGTTCCCTTTTTAATTAGTGCGAATGCATACTGCCCTATGTAGCGAAGCCGGCGTTACCTTATGTCTGTTGCAGCTAAAAGCGGCACCTAAATGCTCGTCGACTGAACGAAGCAGCACCTAAATACCCTATGGCTGAGCGAAACGGCTCGTGGATTCCCATTGGCTGTGGGAAACGGCACATAAATTCCCATTAACTGCAAAGCGGACGCGCATCAGAAAAATAAAACGCAAAGAAAAGCGCAGCAACGCAGATGCATCGTCAGCGGAAGCCGTGGAGCCGGCGGGGTTCGCCGCGCCTGCGCAGTGAGGGAGCGTGCTGTCACCGCCGGAGCGCAGTGTGCGATAGGGAGACGTGGCACGCTGCTTGTAGGAATGCGCTGCGTGTAGGAATGCTTTCGCATTCTTACACGGAATGCTTTAAGATTCCTACACGTAAGGAATCTTCAGTGTCTTAGTTTAAATATTTATCTCATCTTTATCTCATGTTTTTGCCATTTTCGTTTTATGCTGTAATATATATGAAAAGAGCCGCGTGTCATTGTGCTGATTGTAATTATTTTCTAGAGATAAAGAGATAAACAAGCGGAATATTCTAGAGCCTGTGGACTCCCTTGGTCCATTTTAAATACGCTTTAATATGCGTGTTTTTGCGTGTTTTACCTTTTGTAATACGAATAATTATATTCATGAATAGGTTGCACGCTCACTATTAAAGTAGACGTTTCAGGTATTTTATCTAAAAACTACCGTAGTATCCCATGGGTGCACTAAAATAAAGAAGAAATTTACAAACGCAAAGTGGCTCATATATCCTTCTTAAGGGGACACTGACACGCCACAAAAATAAATGTCAGGCGATTTATATGGTGTCAAGACACTACCCAATCAATATTTTGCTGAAGGGTCACGCATCTCTTTAATAAAAGACGGGAAAGAAAACTGATGACGTCGGTTCGCTTTATGGGAAAATTAATGCTTTCGCAATAAAATACTCAACTGTTTAAAATCTGTAGCCTGACGATTCATGGCCGACTAGCGTACCGAGAAGGAGGGGGAAATGTGAAGGAGGAGAGAGTTGCCGGAAGTCACGTGGCTATCGCTGCCTACCCAGTTTTTTCGCTCCTCCTGTTCTCAGGCGCATAAAGCAGACGACGGCGATTGTTTCACTGTTCTGCTCTTGAAGATCGTTTGGCCGGAACCGCCAACGACAGTTCCGAAGTAGCGGTCCCACGTTCATCGCAACGTTGGTCGATCATGCGCCGCCATCGCGTCGTCCAGCCGGTGGCACATCCCCACGTTGATTCTGACGTAGTAGGAATGTAACTTCCTGTAATCCATAGAACGTTTTTCTGTTCAATCAACGTATTTGCAGCTTTTTGGAAGTTACAAAAAATGGGGTGATATTTTAATATATTTTTAATATTAAAGGTGTGCTTTAGATGACCCACGATTTTGGATATATTTGATGCACTAATTTGAACGGCACGTGATGATGGAAGAGAGAGTGAGCGTGCCTCAAACCGGCCAATAGACTACTTCCAAAAATTCCTGCAGGCAAAACTGCGCGCGTTGAATTAGGGTACCATTTTGACGATGGAGACGAGTGGCATGGTTTCGGTTTCGATCTCTCAGTTTACGAAGTACTGCATCTCAGCGCTGCATGAAAATAATTTCAGCGCTCGTTTGAACTGACCGACCCATCTGCGTGTGGGCCACCGCTGAAACAGAAACATTCAACAGCCGTGAAGACATGGCTAGGCTAAGCGAGGTTTAGGAGTATGGCTGACCGCGTCCCATACCTTTCTGGCGGCCTGGCTCCTACCAGTCGTAGAGTGAAGCATGAACATCCCGGCAAACAAATAATTCGAAGCCCAATAAAGGAGGTGTGCAACAGTTTCAGTGCTTTGCTTAAATAATTGTGGGAGCTGATTTCTCGACCTTTTTGAAGTAAGAAACAAAAACAGCTTTTGCGGGCATGTTCTAGATTCTATTTAGAAAAACGACAGGGATTGAGGTTTTTCGCATCTTTCAAGTGCTTCACTATTTTCCGAGTCACGTGCGCTATGACGTGAAAGGGGGACGCGCGGGGTTCCGGTGAAGCTTAGAGTAACTGTGTAGGCTCTGCTTGCAGAGCCAGAGTATCGCGTTCTTTTTCCTTGCGCCGCCAACTCTGTGTTGGCGGAGGAACGGTCACGTGCGCCGAACTGGATCCAACCTTCATAAGGGAAAACGACCTTGCAGGCGCCGAGTTTCGGGCGGAGCATATTTCTCGCGTTGCGTTTGCGAAAAATACATCTTACACTAATATCGAACAAACTTGAAGGTTCCTTAACGATTGAAGTTTATGTATAGCCACTGGGTACAGTATTATTGCGTTGTTTTATAACGCGAGCAATGTTTTCAAAGATGTTTCCAAAGTGCGGGAAGTAGACGCCACGGATGACATTCGCGCTTGCTCGCGTCTGCGGCGCTCTCGGAGTGATACTCGGCCGGCACATCCGGGCACTTCGCACCAGACAACAACGCGTAGCTATGGCTTTCAAAGGGTCTACATTTTCGTCGACTACTGTGTTCTACCGACGGCATAGAGAAAAATAGGGAACAAACAACGAGATGACGGCGCACGCGTGGCGTGTCGCCGCACTATACTTTTTGCTCCTCACGCCGCAGCACGCCGCCTCACAGCCACGCCGTCCGCGCTTCCCGATCTCCTGAAGAAGAGACGGTCGCCTCCCACAGTGCGGCCTTGGATCCAACATGGCCGCCCCAGGAGCACCATTCCGATACTCTGCTCCGCAAGCGGAGCATATGCAGTTACTCTAGTGAAGTTTGCTCTCTAGCGCCATCAGTGAGCAGCGAGGACTCACCCGGCCACGAACACGTGACCATGTGCTTGTGCCCTCCGGCTTGCGGCCGTCCGGCTTCTGGCGTCTTCTAGAGGTAGCAGATGGAGGGTTTTCTGTACCTCGAATAGACGGCGCCACTGAACATCCGTATAAATATTTTGTCGACGATGCTAGGTTTTCGAGGCATCTACATTAATGTTGGAGCGACAAGATTTATAGTAAAATTACCTATTATTGAGCAGGTATAGTTGCACAGATTGCTATTTTTACAAGTCACCCTTTGACGTCACGCCGCGCGGTTCTCATTGCCGTCGCTCGCGGCTGTAGATCGGGAAATATTCTAACTTTTTGCCTCGCGATTACGCGGCGGAATCGCAACACTTTAAAGGAAGGAGTTGTGTTTTTTGTCCTTTGTGACAAGATGAACAGTGTCAAATGTTCAAGGTGCAAATTCGTTCAACGTTAAAATAGTTGCAGAGCTCCTTTAAGGTGACGGAACAGAACCAGACGCGGATCTAGAGGGGGTGTATGGATGTCCTGACCTCCCTCTCCCCCCCCCCTTCTTGAATTCTGCATATGAAATTTTCGGGAAGGGAAACGGGGGGGGGGGGGGCGCTTTTAAATATATAATACACTGACCCCCCCCCCCCCTCCCTTTTGGAAATACCTGCGACCGCCCATAAACAGGATGACAGGACCAGCATACTTCTTCAACATTTGCCTTCGTAGTCTTGTTCTTATGCGCACAAACACTGGCACGTCGTTTGTTCTAGAACTGACGATTTCAAACTTTTTCACAAATAATTTAATTTCATTAAATCACATAACTAAACAAATAAAAATAACCAAACTCAAGATATACAGACTGAAAACTAAGGTAACTGCTTTATGTGTGGAATACGTCTAGTGTGACAGCTTGTTTCTTATCATACGTCATTCGAGCTGCGTACCCATGGGCAAGAAGAACTACCAGTGCTTATCATGAAGCCACGCGCATCATTTAAAATCGAGTAGGATGAGGAGACGTCATAACTACGCAACACGAGAAGGAACGACATCCAACGTCTAAGTCGCCATTTTCATTTAGTGCAAATTCCGGCCAAGCACGGGCTTTCACACATAGAGGCTTAAAGATTCAAAGCTGACCCTTCAATGGTTCTCTTGGAAATTGCGTTCTCGGCGGTACCCGACACTTGCTCGATGTCGTATAACATCTTGCTCGAATTACGAAACTCCCAAAAAACACATTTAAGATTTTGGAAGCGTACGGCGTGTTCATTTGTGTGTGTGTGTGGGGGGGGGGGGGGGTTCGTTATGCAAAGGGAAAAAGTATATATAACTCCCAGTGTGAAGCGTGTTGTAAAGGGTGAATTCGAATTTGAAATAGTATTATAGTGAACCTATTCTTGTTTGGGTCCAGGAGCAGGTTGCCTTTTTATTGTTATTTTTGTCACATATTTTCCCACTATATTTCTTCGCTTATGCTCCTAAAAAAGAAAGGATATCGCCAGAAACACAAAAATGACATACAAACTAAAGGCAGAAAAGAAACTTGCAGGAAAAACAAATAATTATTCTCTCAAAGGGGTGGTCGGTTCTCGGCAACTCAATTTGACTTCATACCCACCAACAACAAAACTGACGCAAAAGAGAAGATATACGAAAGTGGAGGGCTAAAGAATAAAAAGGGGTAAAGAATGGAAGCAATACCGAATAAAAAGACAACGGTAGCGCGAACTACAAATATATAGATATATATATTCAGAACAGAAAAAAATAAAACGGAGAAAAGAGGTTCAATACAAAAATAAAACGGAGACAGTTGCGCCAGTCCCCGTTATAACCCCCCCCCCTTTTTCTCTCATTTTTGATTTATATGATCTAGGCGCGTTTAGGGGTATCTTTTGCAAAGCACGGAAATGGGAACTAACTTAAAATATTTAGTCTAGCAACACGCGCAGCTGGAACTCCTTAATTAAAGGAAACGTTTTATTTTGAACTGTGTTAAATTTAGTAGATGGCGACATTTGAAGATGGTGACTAGAAGTTGTGATTAAAAGAATGACGAAGCGGCGCCCGCAGCGGCGGCCAGTTGATGTTGTACCCTCCACGGAGTCGGACGTGTGCTGTCTCTCTGCGAGTGACCAGCGGGCTCTCAACAGAGTCGCCGCGGAGGGCCGACGGGTAGCTGCAGCCGACGCATATCTTCAGGCTGAGGCTAGGCTCGACGGCCGAGTTGCTTCGGTAAGCCTCTGCAGCACAGGCGTCGATATAGACCATCGCCTCTCGGCACCTAGACACCGTCGGATCGGTCGGGCGGGGCTTCATGCCAAGGCAGACCTCGGAGAAAATACAGTATAGATCGAACCAAGGTATTTTATGTTTGCGATCAGGAGACGAAACAAAAAGTGAAGGAGAGACTAGGTAAAAGTGTTCGTTGAAGGGGCCATGACACGATGTCGGGTTGGAATGTTCATGACTTTGTAGATGCGTACTGGTCCTATTCTGGCCCAAGTATATTCGCACAGACCGCCACTGATTCAGAAGCTTCTTTGTAGCGTTGAAATCGCGAGGATAAAAGGGGACTATTTCTTTCAGTCTTGCCTTCGCAAAGCTTGATGACGTCATTGTGGGATCGAAACTACCCGTTTGACGACGGTCGAGCGCGGCTCATGGACTGGACACGAGAACTGGGTGAGCACTCGATTTCGGCACGTAACAATCAATGCCTCGGCGGACGCTCGGGTAGTGGCTCGTGTCCAACCACTCCGGTGATGAGAATAACCGAACTCTAACAATGCCTGGAGCTCAGCACGCTTTTTGTACTTTGCTAACCCCAGCGCGTGGCTATGATTAACGTTGGCGTCATTGGATAGGAACCGGGCCACGTGGCCGCTTGTTCTATACTCCGTTTCACCTTATGATGTACCGCAGGAAAGGCCCCAAGCGCGAGCGCCTTGCTACTGGGGCACATCTCGGCGGCACAAGCTCTCGTCGACTTAACGAGCGGCTCGCCAACGCCACTGAGACTCGCGCTTCTAACTTTCACCGTGGTCAAACATAGGTGAAACGAAGTATAGTTCGTGTTGAAGAGAAGAACAATGCTCGTATTTATCGATTTTTTGGGCTACTGCCATTGCGTAGAAAGAAAAAAAAACTAAGGCGAATTTATTCGGTTATAAACTGTTATAGGAAGCGATTCTAAGTGTTATTTATCGAGAGTGGAAAAACGGCTATATGTAGTGACAGCTGAACACGAAGGAAAGAATAGAGAGATAGAAAAAGGCATACACACTGCTAGGACTAGCAACTGCTCAATAAGACCTTTTTCTTCATCTGCGTTGCGTTTCACTTTCTTTTTCTCTATCTGCATCTACATTACATTTCACTTAATGCAATGTATATGTAAGCAAATATGAAGATGTAGAGGCAATAAAGCTGTATATGTAGGGAGGAAGTGAAACGTAATATAGATAATGAGAAATATGATCTTATTAAACAGTTGCTGATCCAGTGGTGTGTATGCTCTTCTTTCTCTCTCTCTCTCTCTAATACTTCCTTCATGTTCAGCTGCTCCATATTGCCATGCCCGTCTCCGAGGAGGCGCGCCCGAGGCCGAATGTTTATCGTTCCTGTCATACTACGCAAAGAGCTGAGGTTAGATGCCTGGGAGCGGGCGCACCTTTTTGTTATTTCTGTAAATGTCGCAAATTCGAAAACCATGGCGCTTGTTCGAGGACCGTATGTTCTACGTGCCGAACCTTCTAAACCGATTGTTTGAAAAGCCCACGCGGGTACATACCGGGCTTCGTGTGGCGAGCAGCAGGCAGTCGCGCCCCAGGGCTCGATCCTGCAATTACGCCGCCATCCACGCCTGCGACGCTACTGTCTTAAAGCGCGAAACACATGTACGACGAAACTGTCCGATCCGACGTCCGATCAGGCAATACGACGGTCGGAGGCGAGGGTTTTCAACGCTTTCCGGTGCTACGAAAACCCTCGCCCCTCAAGGTCATTCCAGCAGTCCGCACGTCGGATCGGATGGTTTCGTCGTACATGTGTTTCGCGCTTAAAGCGCGAAACAGAAGTACGACGAAACCGTCCGATCCGACGTCCGATCTGGCAATACGACGGTCGGAGGCGAGGGTTTTCGACGCTCTCCGGTGCTGCGAAAACCCTCGCCCCCCAAGGTCATTCCGGCAGTCCGCACGTCGGATCGGATGGTTTCGTCGTACATGTGTTTCGCGCTTAACTGTGTAACTTCTATAGCTACCTATACACAGATGTATACCCGCTAATACCCGTTTGCTCTACTGACGTCTAACTCCTGGTTAGCTCAGTTGGTAGAGCGCTCCACCTGTAACAGAGAGGTCCCGGGTTCGATACCCGGACCAGGCGGATTTTTTCGGTCGCTCACCAGTCACCTAGTTGTGTTTGGAAATTTGTGTTTGTCCTTTGTCCCCCTTGTACCTTTTCTCCATGGATTATTTTCGTCATTCTTGTTCAGCTCGCTTGCACCTTTGCATTTAATTGCATTATAATTACATCATTGTTACTTTGTTTCAGAGGTTAAAAGGGACAATCTTGTTGTTTGCGTTCAAATTGGGTCTTTACCCTGCGGCTTGCACATTCTGCACTTTAAAAAAAAGGCGTCATTCGAACTCGTTTTGAACTGGAACCAGGTTGTCGCAAAATCCATTTCTTTCTCTTTTTTTTGGGGGGGGGGGGTTTAAGTTACTCTTCAAAAGAAGAGTGTCTGGAGAGTAATGCCGTTACTTTTGTCTAGACTAAGTGTCACAATATAAAAGAAAGTGTAAATTTGACACTTCAAAGAGCAAGATCAACCCCTACAGGTAGTGTTGCATGAACCTTCCAAAAGAGAGTGATGGCAACTCTTGTGTAGTGCAGCGGACGACACTTACAAAGTGTTGAATTGACTCTTATATCAAGAGTTATTTTAACTCTTGAGGTAGCGCTACTTTCAACTCTGTTGGGAGGGTTTAGTGGACTCCTAAAAGTAGAGCTTTTATGCATTATCTGGGGAATCTAGTAGACGCTCTGCTGAAGTGTAACCAACAACTCTGATGTGGTGTTAAAATCTCTTTCTTATGAAAAGTTTATTGTACTTTTTTCAGAGAAATAGCAATTCTGTTGCAAGGGTTTTTTGACTCCCAAAAACAGAGTTATAGATATCCTTTTGGTGCACACTAGGTTAACCCTCAAGGAGCAACCTGTGGGCAGTGTTAAATGTACTCTTCTCAGTTAGGTGTTACTTTCAGTCTGCAATCTGGTGTATTTTAACCCTAGTGGAAGGCTATCAGTCCTTGCGCAGTTCTCAAAAGAGTTGCCATCGCCGCCTGTACTTTGATGATTCATTATAAAAATTCTGCTGAAATAAATATTAGTCCGAAACTCTGGACGTCATTTGTATGCCTTCAGTGGAAAATAAGTGGGTTGAAACGAATTAAACACGACCGAAATGCAACAGAAAAGCAACAAGCGTCCCTTCAGATGGTGCCTACAAGTGCATTGGGAACGTCACGTGAGTCTTTGTGAAAGGCTAATCTGTGACAAATAACCACACAAGTCATAGTGCTCATTAACGAAACGACTTTTAATTGGGAAGCAAAATTATTTCTAGATATTTAACTTCGTGTTTGTATCGAGAGAAGGTATCAAGATTTGAAATTAACCAATGAAAAACACAACTTGGCAAACAATCTCCCAATTTTTTAGACAGCTAATAGTGTAGACCCAGAACAATGCTAGAATGAGTACCGCACTGGCCATAATGTCCCTCACCTTAAATTAGAACTTCTCCAGCTCCACAGTGATGATGCTTGCAGAATCTGAGACCTTTTCCTTGATGCACAGCGATTGAAACAGGGTCATGTCAGCATGTTCTCCCTGTAAAAGGCAGAATAAATTTCACTTCAGATATAAAACTGCGACAACGGGAAGAATATGTTAGACCATTTGCTTAGAATAATATGTTGATATAGCCGTTCGAAAAAATCTTCTGTTGTCAAATATGTACACACCTTTACCAATGGCAGTTTTTGCATTAAAAAACTAAATAAATGGGTTTTGTGAATGTACGCGTAGTAGTTTCGAATAAATACGGTTCGATATTACTTCCAAAATGCACAGCAACATTGTTTTTTTAATGTTCGTTGTAGTGTGGTAGTCTCGTTTAGCGTGTTTCTTGCCGAACTCTGGTGTATCGCAGAGAAGCAACACCCGCGGAGCTCGCTTCTACGGGCATTGCTTCTTTGCAGTACACAGGTATTTGGCAAAAAGCTCGTTCAAAGACAAATATTGCAGTCACGTGCTTAGGAGGAAACCAAACTTAAGAAGTGTTATGGTGAGTGCACGCCTGGTTTGTTTAAAAAGGAATGGAAACTTGTTGAATGTTCATAAATAAACCGCAGTACTAAACTGCGGCTATTACGCAAGAGTCCGTGTTAAGCAGAGATGTCATGACAACTCGCATTCATAATTCATGAATTTTGTATTTTTTTATTTTTCAAGTTCGAGATTAAACATAATTGTTCCATATAGAAAGCAGGTTTTTAAATACCCTCGATTAGGAAAAGCTGGGAGTTCATACGGGTCTAATTTTATACCAAATCGAACCTTCATGAGTTCAGCTGAGTTTTTGTTTATGTATGGTGCAGTAGTGAAAGGCTTGGTGAAACCATTCAGCATTCGACTCAAAAATATTCTACCAAAACCTCTATCGGCTTCGAATTAATTTTTGATCTAAATATTCACAACTGAACATGTCTACTAAATAATAAACTTTTACAGCTGACAAACAACGATTAAAAAAAAGCAATGTTTTTTTTGTAGAAAAACCAACTATCATATCTTTCTTTCCTGCTTTTTTAAAACATCACAATTAGTAGCTTTCTTGCTCCTCGCCAGAGCTGTGACTGTAGTCTAATTGACAGGAATTTTGGTTCCACACGGTTGGTTAGTGATTTCTTTACCATATTGTCTCCTGGCGCTGTTGCCCTTTCCAGTTATGACGTACCAGTTAGCCCAAGTGTCACAGCCCTTCAACATGAGAAAGCCTGTTTCATGTTTGACTCACGTTTTTAAACAGGCATCTTGCTGTAATGCTAAAGCTTGCTAATTTATCTGACATCTAGTAGGGACTAGAGAATAGCATACAGAAGCACAAATAAGTTAAAAAAAGAAGCAACCAGCCACAGTTTTTTCCCTTTCACTTATTATTTTTTCTGCATACTGTAATTTGACATGATCAACCTCCTCCGTGACCAACCTACTGCCTTGTTCATGTTCTACTAAAGCTCTGAGATTCACATCCTATGTTTATTGCACTGAAAAGTTAAAACTATGGGGTGGCAAAAAGAAACAAAAAACAAGCCACCAGTATGTTGAACTGCAGTCACTGTCAGGACAAGAATGGCAAGGTGTCCTTTGGTTGCCTCAACAGATGCTCATCGCCTACAGGCCTGCAATGGCTGCACGTGCATGCTCGTAGCTCACTAGACGCCCAAGTGCTCTCAGAGGTAGGAAGCTCATGCAAAAGTTGAGACAACTGAAGCATCACTCCGCTCTTCTTATCTTCTGTGTGACTGCAGATGTTGGGATGAAATGTCAGCTTAAAAACTTAGAATTAATGGGATATAATGTTAAAAATCAAAACCCAGTTTTTTGTTTTTAAAATTTAATAAATTAACTTTTAATATTGATACTTCCCCATCTTATCAACAACTAGTTCAGCATTCTTTTAGGATTAGGACTTTCAGCAATTCATATAGTTATTTTCGAAATGCGAAAAAATGCCTGGTACATTAGTAACAATACATTAAAAACCGCCTAGCATTCTCACTAGTCTCTTTCCCTATTTATTTGTTTAAAGCTAAAACGTTCTTAGACACTACAACAAGAAATATTTTTTCTGCCGCTGCAGCTAGGAACAACAAAACTTGCCATGGCTGCTAGAAAAAGAGCCTAATGTAGAAAACACGATTCATTAAATGAGCTTGGAGGAATGAATGTAAACAAATAATGCTAGACACAGCAACATGCAAGGAGAGTGACTCAGTGGACCTTGGTTAAGCGTTCACTATACAATCAGCTGCCAATATAACTTGATTTAATGAGCACCAACTTGGGGATGCTGTGCACGCACTAGCTCGAAAAAGTAATATTCTAGAGTCAGAGAACAACATCCGGCACTACACGAAGGAACATGTTTGAAAAAAACATGTTTCCTAGCAAACATTTTGTTGCCATTCTGGCATCACACCAGAGTGTCTTCTTGAAGGTCTTACCAGCTCCTATCGCATCCAGATTTTGTCTGCATACATCAAGTGTGTCATGATTGGATTAAATTGTGAAAACTCAAGCTTAATAAAGGCCTGTGTAATTTCTGTTGGCAAACATGAGCTATCTTCTTAAAATGGAACGTGAACCCTAAAGCAACTTGCAAGACATCAAAATATTTTAACACCTTGGTCTGTTTGTGTATTTTATGGAAATCAAGGAGAATTAGGAATTTCCAAAAGATTCATTAGATTGTGTATGACATCATAAATAGAATGTGGAACTCACCTTAAATTTTTCTTTATCATATGAGCAGTCTTCAAGTTCCAGTGTAGGTACGAGCCTCTATTAAATTGCACAGACATTTACCCAGCTCTGTCTCAATGTGTCAAGTTGAGACTTGCTGTTATACACAATCTAGGCTAAACTAAAAACACAGTGTGAGGCAGTTCTGGGAACACACTGGGCTTACTTAATCCCTGCTCAGCATCCCCTCAGCCTTTGTGCAAGAGCATATGTGCATGTGATGGCAAGATGAAAAGGTAAAAGCAAAAGTTGGCAAACTTGTGACAGTGATATTAATATTTACAAATTCATTGCAAACGTTTTAGAATACAGCCTTTTACAGATGTCTTGCTGGTATAAGTGCCAAAACTACAGAAAACACCGAGACAGAAAGTAATAAAAAAAGTACCAGTTTTTAAACACTGACCGTCTCATTAAAATTGTGTTTCATGACATACACCCCATCAAACGTTCTAACTTCATGAGGAGCGCGATTAAAGTTATAGCATAAAATATTTCAGCCTATTTTCTCTACGAAGTGAGCTTCTAATCTTTTATTAAGTGTGTCAGGCTCTTGAGATCTCGCAGCAGAAGCAGTAAAAATTTAGATTGGCTTAAAAAAATGTGTCATGTTTTTCTTCTTCTAATTTTTTATTAAGTGTGTCAGGCCTCCTAAAATCTGCAGCAGAAGTTGTAAAAATTAGGTTGCCTCTCAAACAAATGTTGTCATGTTTTCTAAATGCCAAACCAATCTAGACTGCTACTAAAACAAAACAAAGGTGAAACAATGCCCATCCGGTCACCCACAACATGAATCTGAGTCGGATATTTGATCGTCTGTAGCAGTGAATCTCGACCGCAACATGCTTTGGGAACCTTTTGGATTTCAGAAAGCGACTGAAGAACACTAAATTGGTGCAAATCTAGTTTGAAGCTCTTGTAAATTACAAAACAACATCTCACTCAGCCATAATAGTCAAAACAATATCCGCATCACCTTTTGCCCTTTATTAATGACAAAATAAAATAAGTACGCACCTATTGTATTGTGTTATTAGGAGTCATACCAAAAATCCTCTACCACGCCAAAAATTTTTTTTTTCATGCTAGGCGTTGAAATGGCATATCAGGACATCACAAAAAAAATATTTCAATATAGAGCTGCGTAGTTTTTTTATAAAAAATAGAAATACGAGGCCCAATTCAAAGTTCCCGCCGTGCACTGTGACGTAACAGTGTACCGCAAGGTGTCAGGGCGGTCAGAAGGGAGGCATCGACCTACGTCACTAAGCGTGGGTTCACCGGAAGTCACGTGAGTTTCACTCCTCGTGCTCTCCGCGACCGTGCCTACGATTTTTTTTTTATTCTGCTCTTTGTACGAGCGATTGTAGAAAACGAAGTTTCAGTTCCACTAGCTGTTTATCGCTGCACCGTTGGTTCGTTTGCGTGCTGTAAATTTGAGGACGAAGAGTCAGTGGATCGACGTGATGGAGGTCAATGATGAAAGCGTTGCGAGTACAAGCCAGTGTACGAGTGCATGCCGTCAGTCCGATAATACAGGGCTATACTGGGCGCAAAACAAGCTATCAAGTTTTGAAAAAAAAATTTAGAACGCTCGCAGAAATTAGGATTGCTAGCATACGACACGCCCGATCGCATTGCTGAGGGTTCAGACACCGAGGTCGTTGAATCATCGGATACTCTCCAGGCTAAAGATGCCTGCCGTCTAAAGAATACGAACTGGTTTGTGTACCAAGTACAAGTAAACGTCGAGCACAAAGTACGTATTTTGTCTAGAACATGAGTAGAACGTGTTTACTAGGTGCACATGCGGCCGATGTATGTCTCTCGGAAATGCATGCAGTGTGATCTCTTCTTCAGTTGCTGAAATACCGGGACAGTCCCTCACACAGCACCTTCTAGGCATTGTAGTTAATCACGTCAATTCACTGACTCCGCTTCTTCTACCTTTACAGCAACATTAAGCGATGAAAAGCAAATAAAAGAAACCTTGTCTGCTTGGATCGCTCGTGGAGATGCGGAGAATAACAAAAATATAAAAAAAATATTACACGCGCTCGCGGTAAGCACGAGGAGCGATACAACTCACGTGACTTCCGGCGATGCCTCCCTTCTGACCGCCCCGACACCTTGCGGTACACTGTTACGTCACAGTGCACGGCGGGAACTTTGAATTGGGCTTCGTATTTCTATTTTTTATAAAAAAACTACGCAACTCTATAGTGAAATATTTTTTGTGATGTCCTGATATGCCATTTCAACGCCTAGCATGAAAAAAAATTTTTTTTTTGGCGTGTCAGAGGCCCTTTAAGAGATACGAGTATAAAATAAGTGAGAAAATATTTATTTTAGAATATTCCACGTTTATCAGTGTATTTTGTTCTGAGCTTAATATAAATAGTTGATCAGCTGCATGCCAAAAATGACTAATACTCTCCTGCTTGCTCCAGCCATACTCGGGATTATTTCAAACCACCCAGGGATCCTCAACATGCAACTTTCACTCTGTTACACTTAACGTGCCGACGTCCGGATAAATCTCCATCAGATTGCAGGCACCTAGACATAGATTTGAACTTCCATTTGTAGGGAAACACCGATTTGGGGTCTCTCTCAGAGGCACTAAAGTGCCATTTAATTCAACATGTTTTTATTCTACACACATAAACTAAAATGTAGAAATCTTATTTTGTTAAAAAAATAAAACTTATTTACGAGAGGAAAGCTACACAAGAAAAAGCAAACTTATCATTGGATTTCTATACGGAGAGCTGCTATACATACTTTTCTGCACAGCAGAGCTCCGCAGCCGTACCTCCAATCTTTCTTGAGAGCACCTCCATGACCATTGTACATTTGGCCCCACCAAAAAATTGTAACTGCCTCGATCATGAGAGCCCAACAGATTGAAACACTTTTGCAGAATGTGCAGGATAGCCACATATGCATCTTCAAAGCTTACAGCAGTTCTCGTGCAACTTTATCAAAACCTTCTCCCAAAATCGTGATACTGTTTTAGATAGAAAGGCGCAACATTCTTCAGACAAACATCGGTTTGTTTACATAGGAACTGGGTGGCATTTTTTAGGCATGGGTTTATGCAGATAGTGATCTGGCTTGTTAGTTCAATGTGTTTTCCTTTTATTAAATATTCATTTGAAATCCAGCGCTTGTCCTGTCTACGCCTTCCTTTTGTTTGTTATTTGTGCGCCATTTACAGCTGTATCATGAACCAACTGGCCTGCAGAGCCACTTTGGTTCACCCCTGGCATAGACCTCATATTTTAAGTTTCATGTAAAGTTAAAGCAAATAATATTGTTCAAGTCATTTGCTATAGGAGCTAAAAGCGCTAAAAAATGACGGACGAGTAGAAGAGACACAGACCACAAAGCGCTACTGACAACTGGTTGAATCTTGGGAAAACAAACCTATCGCGAAACCGACAACGCAAACATCCCATTCACTTCCAATCGCCACACATCACATATTTTTGCTTTCAAACTGTGCACGATCGTAAATACGATAGCTCCGATTCAAACAGTGTTAATGATGGGACACTAACACTAGTACCTTCGTAACGATCGGAAATAAAAAAAAACGCTTCCGCTATCTTCCTCGTTTTGTTATTCTTGTTTCATGCCAAGATAACGGTGTTGTAAAAATAAGGTATACATTCAGACCTAGCATAATGCGCTGCTCGATTGCCAGAGGGGGCTGACCTCAATGACAGAGCATGTTCAATCAACCCAGACTTGTACTCGTTACATGAAAATGTAATGGTTTACAATCACAAATTACCGATCCTCAAATGTAATGGTTAACCGTTACAAATTATTTTCGCTGAAAAGTAATGGATTACTTTACTCGTTACATTACAAATTAATTTCACGTTACTTTTTCCGTATACTTATCCTGAAAACAATAAAAACAATATTAATATTTTTTCAAAAATGTCCATACAACACTACTTTTCATTTCTCATACACCTGCATTATGGTAGTCTTTGTAAAAATTAAATATTGTATGTGAGGGAAAGAGTGTAGGTGCGCTCCGTTCACCTACACTCTTTCCCTTAAATAACCCGCCATCACGCTAGACTTATAGCCTCCGTAAATGATAGCAGCGTCTACGCTCCCCTGCGAGATTCGCAGCTAAAGAAGCGACCTATGAAAGCTCCCTTTTCACTCGGGTGTTTCGCCTGTTATTCACAAGAAAATAAAAACTTGTTTCTAACGTTGAAATGTATTCGCGTCTTTAGCTCCTTGCTCGCCCTCCCGCGGCGGAGACGGGAAGCGCTCTAGTGTGGGTCCCCGAATCTCCAGCTTAGTGGGCATCGCGGAACTCCTCGCGATCATGGATCGTGAAATGCGAAATGCAAACAACACTTTTCACCGTCCTCACGTAGTGCTGCAGCCGGTATGGGATTGAACCTTATTTGAGAGCTTTAGTATTGCGTATAGAAGCAAACGCAAGGGGTGTGCGATTGCGTGCTCTACGTTGCGCATGCGCGTCATTGCCATGCGTCACTCCAAGACCGAATTAGCGGGCTCCGTGCACGCGCAGTGTGGAACACGCAAAGCAAACGCAAACGCACAGTGCTTGCGTTCGCTCGTATACGCAATTCTAATGCTTGCTACCATAGGCGTAGACTACGGGGGCATCGGGACTCGTGCCCCCCTGGTGAGATCCAGGGGCTCCTGCCCCCCCCGGGCCCGGGTCATGATCCTTACGAGACTGCTTTACGCGCCACGTAACGAGCTTCTAGAGGTAGCATGTAAACAAAATAACGCCCATGGTGCCTTTATTGACCAAATACATGGGAAATGGAATCCCAGTGTGCTTTCGTCAGCTACAATCTCCGGTTCTGACAAAACAATAACGCGCAGCCCCCCCCCCCCCCCCGAGAACTTCTCAGCCTGCCCTCCGGGAAATGGAAAGTCTACGCCGCTGCTTGCTACTGTTTCACCGGCTTCTAACGCCAAAGAAACGTGCTGCAGTGAGCAGACACGCAAGCAGGTAGACGTTCCTTCGAACTTAAAAGGATGAGATTGGAAAAATGACAGCGCGTAAAAATGAAAGTCAATGCGAACGCCAAACACACGGCGCTACTAGACTGTGTCGTCTGCTTCGCCACCCGCCGTAGACCCTGGCAAGTTTCTTGGCCCTATTTTTTACAAAAAGAAAGCTACGATTTGCAATTTTACAAGAAAACACCGACCTGTGAAATACATCCTTGACGAAAAGTTTAGAATGCTACGTGCAGGCGTCGATTTTTACGGTCCATTTTAGATCGAGCCTGGTGACTTGAGTCACTCTATATGTAGATTTTGTTTTAAAATGTGGGTCGATTTTGAACATGCTCGGACGCTTGCTTTTTGGACGATGTTTAGAGTATTTGTGTATTTATAGGATTCTGCGTCCATCTCTAATAAAAAGCTGTTTTTTTTTTTATTACGCGTATTTGTTTTGGACACTTGGAACTCTTCGCTCTGATTAGTGTTAATGTGTATATTCTTTTACACATAATCGGAGAGATATATTTTAATACTTTTTGTGTGTATAAATTTATTTTAGTGGTTAGGGTGGCTATGCAATTCTAGGCTTGAATTTTTAATTGCAGGGTGGCATCATACCAGTCACCTATTGGCTTTGATGCGCCCTGCAATTATTTTTTTCTTAAATAGACCCCTTGTGTGCGGAAATAAATTTAATAATATTAATATTAATACTATGTTCTATGATCTGATTTAATTATTCTTTAATTTTGATAATACCCTGTACCAACACTAAAATATAGGTGAAGGTGCAGGCCTCGTCAAGCTGCAACGGTGGCTTTTTTCTTTACCTCTATTGCTCCCCTTAGGGTAATATTAAGCTCGAAAAATAAAACTTAAAAAAAAACTGAAATATGAAAATAGAAGAAATATAGATAAGTGGTACAGTTCCTGCGCCCAAATCATAGCGTGTTTGCCCATTCACACATATAGCTATGATGAAAATCCATACCTAAATTAATTTTTAGGATGTTCATTTGCTGGGAACACTTGATATGTCAGCGTGATTGGTGACCGTTCTCTTCAGAAAGGTAGGCGACTTGCGAGCCTCTCGTTTCGAGCCGAGTCTTATCGAAAAGCTCGCACACCCAACACCTGTCTTCATCGTTTCCAAGTTAACGAAGTCGCTTTCGCCGTATCTTATTTTAATCCCACCGTGCACGCCTTATCGGTTCATTTGTTCCAAACTCGAGGAAACTTCCGAACACTCCCGGCAACCTTAATTCGTTCCGAAACTTTTCGGGCTAGTTTCGTGGGTTTAGTGGGCGTGAGGTATATATTGTGTTTTTATCCCTTGTCCTAACGTAGTCTTCCATGGGTACTGCTAACGAGATCCTGAGAATTTGGGCGCTCGGGATCCGGCCTCCCCGTGTCAGAGTTGCGCAACTGACACAATCTGTCACGCAAGGTGGACTCTCACCGCGCGACGCAACTACTCTGGCCAATGAGGAGGACCTTCGGACCCGTTGCCCGAGGCGGCTGAGAACGAAGCGGCGATGAACTGCGATGCAACACCCGTAGACACGGGGATTTCTAAAGCATAATCTAGAATAAAGGATGTTACGCCTGAAGGTGCGCCGTCGGACTGATAATACATCCCACAAAGGACATTCCGCAGGAACTGTGCGTATGTGGGTCCTGACGAGATTGGTTACAGAGAAACTGTCGGCAGACGTGTTTGAAGCGTACCTATGCGTATAATATACCCGGAGACGAGGGAGAGCGACGGATGATACAAAGTCTCCAAAGCAGCTTCAGCTTATATTTATTGACAAAAAGCCTCTTTATATAGGCTGCAGTACCTTCAAAGCAAAAAAAGAAGCAAAAAAAAATGTAAGGAGAGGGGAAGTTGAAGGGGGCACACCAAAGAAAGAACAACATTTCTTCGACCGGATGTGCGCATAAGGGAGTAGCTTGAAAGCGAACTACGGAAGAACTAAAGGGGAAACAAAAGATCTAAAAAAGATGGTGCCTACAGACGCCTATAGACCATCGTAAGAATCGCCTTCTGAGCGCTGCCATCTTTGTCTGCTGGGCTCTGGAGCGCCTCCTGAGAATGCCATGTTGCTTTCAGGTGCGGTATAAACCATTCCATTGAGCGCTCTCTGGGCGGCACCATTTTGTTCGACCGCAGCGCCCTCTCCATACATCCGGGAAATTCAGCGGGTTCGGCGGGGTAAAACGAGCGAGAGGGCACGCGCCCGACTCCGCTAGCAGACGACAAAGCGGGAGGTTGCCGTTATCCATCTTTCGGCTGTACCGGCGGGCTGTACGGATCATCGAACTCTCGCTCGCGGTTGCCGTTGAGAAGTGGTTCGTGTTCTTAGAACAGTTATGGCTACTCCAGAATCAGCCTATAGCTCTCTGTTGTTCTATTTCTGTAAATGATCAACTAGCATATCTTTTTTCCGTTACTTAAATAGCAGTTAAGTCAGCCGGCAGTACTACCCCTCAACTACTGCGTGTATTGCGGCAGGAGAGCACATTTTTATTTATTATTTCGGACTTCCACTCATGGTTGCTAAAGGCCTACACCAGTACGAACCTTTGTATAGTAAAAAAGGTACAGCAACCGGATTTACTTTTCGCCAGAGAGACCGGCCAATCTGACACAGCTTTTCCTATTTCTTTTTTATTTGCACGCAGGTAACAGCGCGATTGGACCCTGTGAGTTTTTTTTATCTAGCATAGTATTACACGACAACTGGCGTACCAAAATCTGCGCATCTGCGCTTAAAAGTTCCAAAATGACGTGCTTTTAAACACAGTTTGCACGCCAGCCGGACGCTACCTACAGCCCACTCGGCGGAGCGGACGACATGCGGGCAGTGTTGCCATCTTTTTTTTGCGCGCGCCGCTAAATTGAGGCCAGTAAGTCACTAAACAGTCGCTAGATTCGCCAGGAAGTCGCTAAAATATTCGCTGAATTCCAAAAGCTTATTAAACCCTTTTAAAGTAAGTGAACCTCAAATAATCATATCTCAGGTATTTTGAGAGGTTAAACTTACACTGAAAAACAACTAGGACGGTTTTTATTTGTAATGTTTTATTTGGGAAACGACTAGGCGGTAAGTACGAAAGTACGAATAAGAAACGGGTACTTGTTAATTTTAACACGGAAATAATGACTGCTTTGTCTTCAAGAACAGTTCAACGGAACAGTCTAGAAGAAGAAGAGTTCTTCCTCGATGGTGACTGCACTCAAGTCACCTAAATCTGCCGATGTCGACGGTTCGTTGCCAGCTTTGTAGGCTTCAGCTGTGCCAATTCGCCGAACAACTTCTTCTGGAAGTTCGTAGTCGAAAGCGAAAGCCAAGAGCGCAGCCGCCAGCCAAGAGCGGCTGCGCTCTTGGCTGGCGGTAGCAACGTTTGGCGGAGAGCACGTAGGTACGTGGGCGCGGGAGAGATGGTCTGCAGTGTTGACAGTGTTGACATTTTTTTTAAGCGCGCCGCTAAATTGAGCATATATCCAAAGCAAACTCGGCTAGAGAAGCAAAAGGGTTTAGCCCGCGAGCATCTCTAAAATTGTTCAAAATAACAAGATT
Organism: Ixodes ricinus; assembly: GCA_037355805.1. Classification (NCBI taxonomy): domain Eukaryota; kingdom Metazoa; phylum Arthropoda; class Arachnida; order Ixodida; family Ixodidae; genus Ixodes; species Ixodes ricinus. The sequence goes on from JAZHYW010006222.1 coordinate 77,528, forward strand.
ACGGTTGAACACCAAAGTCGCTAAAAAAGTCGCTAGCCGCTAAATTAAAAAAATCCGTCGCTAAATGTATAAAAAATCGCTAAATCTAGCGACAAAATCGCTAAAATGGTAACACTGCATGCGGGGTGAGAGGGGGAGTGCATTTTTTTCTCTTTTACCCCTCTCTGCTATGACCCTAATGGAACGGTTTATATTGGGCGCTCCGCACGCTTCCACAGCTCAGTGACTCAGCGTTTTTCGGCGCGGGTGACAAGCGATGCAAAAGTCTATATAAAGCGAAGTTTTTGTCAATAAAAATCCTCTGTGTTTGAGACTCGTCTGTCGTGTCGTCCCTCGTTCTCCCTGTAGTCTCGGGGTTTTAGCAACTACGATATAGCTTCGCCAATACTGGAAACTCCTCCGAAAACCTATGGGAGCGGCGGCGAACGTGACAGTGGCGCCTCTAGCGGACTCGGAGTCTACGGAAGCAGACGACGCAATGGAAAAGTATAGGCTCCGCGACGTCCTCGAGCTTTGCGTGCCCCGTTTCGTCACCCCAACAGCAGAAACAATTCATTACGGTCAGTCCGCTTGCAAAGCGGAATCCACTGATCGCAACTGCAACGACAAACAAATAACAACGCGCGCATAAACAAAGATAGAGCAGTTTATTTAGAGGTCTCAAACGCCACTCAGGGGGATCACACGCGTTTGAAGCGCATCTGGGAAGCGGAAAAAGGCGTTTAGCTACTCGAACTACGTCGTAAGAGGTTACTGTTTATCCGTTACAAACTGCGTTGTCACAATTTCTTACCTGAATAGGTGATTATTAAAACGTGCGCAAACAACATGTTAAAATTACCAGAGCAAGCGCACCAGCCTCTGCAGCATTACAAAAACAAAAAGTAACGAGAAAAATGACCGTGCAAACACTTTCCGAACTTTGCAGAAAAGATGGGGTCCCCATCCCAGACCGAAAATAAAAAGAAATGGGGAACAGTCAGCGAACAACGGCGAATGAAACAAAAAAGTTAGCAGACAATACAAAGATACAAATCACCCAGCAATGACCTCCTTCAACGACGACGATCGCACGGGGCGTCGGTAGGAGCATTGAAAATTAGCAGGTGGTGCTCGCCGTTGCTGTTGAGTCCACAACAAAAAAGCGAAAACAACGCGACGAAACTATAAAAAAAAGAGCTTCACTTTTTTTTTAGCTGCACGTTACTCGTTTGTTTATTTGCTTTCGCGGCGTTGGTAGGAGCTAAGAACAAAACAGAGGAAAGGAATAACGTAGTCCAGCTTACACTGCCCGGGAAAGAAGAGTCGCACCCTGCAATCTGCTTCGTGCTAGCAGTGTATGACCACATTTTGTTTTCGCATTTCTTTTCCCAGTGACTTTGGCAGGTTGTTTGTTTGCTCGCTTGGAGAAGCAGTTCAAAAGTACGTTCAAGTACTGGTTCACGTAAGTACATGTCCAGGCAATCCTTGCACACCGTGCCTTTGTTTTGAGTGTCGATCAGCTGCCTCAAGTGTGTTTTCAGCTGAACTCTTGTTTGGTGAAATATCCGTCTGTTGAGGCGTCAGTGGCGATTTTGAAGCAAGACTTGGATAGTTCTTCCAGTTTAATTCGGAGTAAATTTATTACTCACGTTTGTTCGGTCTTTGGAAAGCGGAAGAAGGATTTTCCACCACACCACAAAAACTTCTTTTTCCAGTGGAGATGGCAGGCTCATGGCTATCTCCAAGTATGCGCTGTGTATGCCCGAAAGCGGCCGGTTGACCAACCAACGATGACCCATAGCAGACGTGACCGCGTACTCAAATTAGATCCGAATAGAAACGTATAACGAGCTTACACTTCTTAATATATTTATTAAGTATCAAAAAGTACATATGAAGATTTCGGATCAGAAACTCAATCGAAGGCGAACATAGGAGGTTATCACAGACGACAGTTGAAAAAACAACAACAACAACAACAACAACAACAGCAACAAAGTGGCAGACGGCCCTCCAAATGTCCGGCCATAGCGTAGCAGACGAACCGGTGGTAGTAAGCCACGAAGCGAAGGAAACAAAGTAAAAACTAAGCCAAACAAGACAAAGCAATATACGCGATGGTTCGAACGTCAAGTAAACACAAAAAATAAAAAGCAAACGAGAAACATAAACGCGGGAGGAAGAAAGACCGCGGTGGCGTAGCGTCGCCTCAAACATAAAAAGAAAGTAGACTTTGAAAAATGGAAGGAAGATGGACAACCGTCGAACGGGTGCTTTTCTTTTTTTTTTGTTACACCGCTTTTATTAGTTTCTGTAATAGTGTCAGATTTGCATGTGCACAATCGACTTCTTTCAGAGCATACTGACATCGCAGTAACGTATGTTGTTCGAAATCGCCTTTTGCTTCTTCATCCGGAGACGATCGTTATCAGCCAGCTCGCCTAATCGACGAAACGATTTTAAGCAATACATTCATGAGAAATTGAAATTGCAACAACAAAACCAATCGATTGATATGAACTGTAATGTTGAAACGAGGCAATGTTCTTTTTTTATATTGCCTTTTTTTAAGAAACAGGGCGAAGGTACATTTGTGTTTTGGCTGGCTTAAGTAAGTTCTGACGGAGTGTTTTCTTCCGGAAAGCCCGAAAATTGCATTCTACAAGCTGTAACATCTTTCCCACGCAAAGAAAATGTCCTTGACTCATAAGGTGGCACCTATTTTTTAACATTCAATGCAGAGAATACCTGTGACAATTTTTTTCATTGGTCACCTCGCACGGAGACAGGCAAAACCAATGCGTTGTGGATAATTCGTCTGCTAGCGGAGACTCCGAGCTCGCCACGGGCGCTGCGATCACTTTTCGCCCGCGATTCGCTGAGTTGCCAGTACTGGGTTACATGGTATTTGGCTTCAGTGTATTACATTAAACTATCACCAGCTCGCTTACGCGCTAACTGTCTATACATATGTACGAAGCAAACATGCTTTCAACATGATTGAGGCGTGTCTGCTGATGATCAATCTGTCATGATGTCTGCAGCCAACACCCCGACTTTTCTAAGATGTATAAGGAGCAGCGCGACTCCGGCTGCAGGGCGTAGGTTTTAGCCACTGATGTATTTATAAGGTTACTTGGCGTTCGTTTCGAACGAATCTTGGCACCAGCGTTAAACAAAATGACGCTCTTGAAACTACTATAAAACTTTTCTCCCCCCCCCCCCCTAATAAATAAATAAATTGTTCTTTTGTTTAGCAGAAATGAACTATACGCATCACCGAAAGCTCATTGTCCGCCCAACTGTACGGCTAGCGGTCCGGACAAGATGACGATAGAGATTTTTAAGAAACCGTCTTTGCATAAACGATACGATAGGATCAGCTCCCCGGTGTGAACTGCGCATGCGCTAGGTCGCATCTGGCAACCTGTTGTTTTGTTGTAACTCTAGGTCTCTTTGTGAAAGTTCAGTGATGGCTGTAGTCGGCCTTATATTTCTGGGTGCATGAGGATTGGTTAAAGCAAAGAAATTAGAAGAGTTTGAAACATCCCTCTTTGTGTCATTTTCTTTGACTAAAAGTTTTGCTGTTTGTACCGCAGTCTCGGGCACAGAACAAAGAGTCACTGTCCACTAGCTCTCCTGTACCCGACGGTTACTAAACCAAGACCACACAAAATAAACCCTAAGATAATTAACCGAAACGTTAACTAGATTCTGCTCTTCGTAAAGATATTGTTTTTATACTTTTAAATTTCCCCTTAAAAATTAAAAAAATCACTGGGCGAAAAGAAGGAACGCCATTTCTTTTTACGTTCCAGTAGAAATGTAACGAGTTCCCGTTCCAGTTCCACCGATGCAAAATGAAACGGCGGCGTTCCTTCGTTCCTCCTAAAAGGAACGCGTTCCAGGAACGCCGTTCCTTGGAACAGTGCTTTCGAGGTAACATAACGCGTTCCTCTTGAGAATCGGTATCGAGTAACGTATTTAGCAACTTTTCGAGCTACTAACTAGTAACGGTATTTACTTACTTTTTGGGGTAGCACGTACATGTTTGTCTTTGCGTCACCGTGATTGGGTGATTGGCAGGATTTGACTCGCCGTAAACCGGCAATTGGCCAGACATTATCGGTAGGCTATGATTTGGTCGTGCATGTCGTTCACCGACAACCTAAGAAACGAAACGCGTGGCTGAACTTGTTTCCGCTTCTTGCTTCGTAATTTGTTGTTTAGATTTTTGATCAGCTACTTACGTCACCTTATGGGCTACGAAGCGAAGCAGCACAGATTTGGCCCATCATTGTCCAATGGCTGCCAATGGTCCTTCAGCCAGTGGACAGACATTGGCTGGCCATTGGCCGAAGACTGGCTTTTTCTGGCCATCAGCCATCGGCCAAGCATTGGCCGATTGACAGCCACTCCTTAGTGATTGGCCTAAAGACCATCGCCAGCCATTGGCCAATACATGGCCAAAATCCGTGCTGCTTGGGAGATGCCTGGGACTCTCCGCGCTCTGCGTTTCTTATATTGTCAGGAACTATACCTCCACTTGGAATTTTAAAATGGCGACCGCCCTATCGGTTCTTCAATCTACTTCTGACTGAAAACAAAAAAAAGCCCGGGTACATTAAAATGACTAAATAACCGTCATTGAAATTCCTGCACGTTGGTTTCGCTAAGAAAATTACGTAACAGCCCAAGTTTCGAGGACGAAATAAGTAAGAGTTGCTCGGTTCTTTTTATCAAAATGACCTTTACTTTGAACTCGTGAACTCGCTCATGCGATCTAGTCTCATCACAGCGCAGACGGAGCGGTCTGCCTCCAGCGGCGCGTTTAATAGAATTCAGCCCGTGTGAACGGCTCCTCACTAAGAATAACGAAAAAAACATAATAACCATCGGAAAATAAAAAAAAATGAAAAAGCGAAAAGAGAACGAGCAATTTCGTAACAAATACTCTATACAATGAGCTGAAAAACACCGAAATAAAAAGGTAGGGAAGATGGTCTTCAATAAGCTGAAAAGCATGCGCACACAGCTAAAGGGGCGAATGAAGAAAAGGCGCTGAGATGACTTTATGTGCTTTTGTTTTCGTTCGAGAACAACGATTCGGGAGAAAAATCATTTTTAGGGAGAGAGTGTCGAAAGCAAAAAAGAAAAGGGGGGGATTTTAAGGAGACGCCAGGTTTCTTGGGGAAAAGAAACAAGAAGGGATAATTCCAGGATTGAGTGCGCTGAGAGAAGTTCGGCCAGGAATCCATCCGGGAGGTTAGCTTTTCCCGCTTAGAGAGAGAAATGTGGGATTGGAATAGGGAGGGAGAGCGTTCCTGGCGAGTGCAGCCATTTTGGGGAAGAGGGGTCGTTTCAGGAGGCAACCTTCCGTGAAGAATGGGGGAAGGTACGGAATGAGAACTGAAAAAGAAAAAGAATGAAGAAGAGAAGGCAAAGACGAGGAGTGTACGCGCTTTCCGCCTCTGTTTCGACTCCTGTGCTTTCAGCTGCTATGTCCCTCCTCCCGCCTTCGTTCCCCAAAACTAGGATCGCCTCCGCTTCTATCTTGGAGCAAGCGGTACCGTGCTCCGTCCTCTTTGTTCCTCATTTCCCTACATTTGCACTCCCGCGGTTTTGGAGAGGAGGAAACTAGGAGTATCTTCTGCCTTGCTGAATATTGAGTTTTGGTTTTGGTTACTTTATGCCAAGTGAGAAATAAAGGAAATGTAGGCAGTACGAAAGCCAGAAAAGTAAAGTTCTAGGGAGAATTTTATAGCGCAGAAAGAAATAAGATATTCAATTTTCTTGATTGAGCGAGGAGGTGACAGCTGTGCGAAAAATTAGAACCTTGGCAGGCGAAAGAAAGCGGTTCTTATTGAGTCATCCTGAAACTAAAAAAAAAAGAGGTCATGAACTTTGTCGTTGCAGCATCATTTTTCACCAATGCAAAATGACTTATAGTGACTCATCATTTTACACAATTGGAGGGAAACAAATGAGAACGAAGTGTGAGAAAGGATGCCATGTATAGGTTGCCTTCTGTTGTCTTTTCTCTTGGAGGAGAAATTAAGTTTTCGCGTGAGGAAATGTAAACAAAAAGAAGGGCTTAAAAGATAGAGAAGCGGGAGAAGAAAAAAAAAAGAACGCCTGGCGCAGAGATTTTGTCGAGTTGAATGGAAGTGCAGTAACACTAATACGCAATTCTTACCCTACTACGCAGCCCTCGTTTGTATGGAGTATAGAGGGGGCGGGGAAGGAGCCTTAGCGCACCGCTCACCCCTAGGGTCCCTATATACTAAAAGGTAGTACCGCAATTCCCCTATCCCCGCGTTTTCCTCCTTTCTGTCGAGGGCGATCCTCCTCCCCCTTCTTCCCCGCCACGCAAACTGCCGCCATTTTCTTGCGAGGCCCACAAGGCGCGTGTAGGCGCGCGCCTTCGCGCTTAGGCTGTCGGGCCGTACGTGTTTGGTATTGCATCGGCAGACTAGATCAGTTTTTTTTCTTTAAATATAAAGTCAGTTTTTTTTTACACTCAAGAAACTAACGTTTGTGCACACTTATTGGAGTTCCAAAGCACGGGAAGGCGTCTCGATCAGAAAACGTTGTAACGCGTGCAGAGCTAGAGTCTCTCGGGTGTGAAGAAAAGCTTTCGCCAATTCCGTTAAACACAGATTAAAAAAAAAAGGAATATGCCAATGTAGATTCGAGTATTTCGGGACATGAACATATACTCCAAAACTCTATAGCGTTTACCCGTTTAATGTAACAAGTGCCGAAAGCAGGCACACGACAGAATGCACCTCTTCCTGCGGGTAAATATAGAGCTTGAGTGGATCGTAGGCGACGACCGCGTTGCTAGCGAGAGCTCGCACCGTCTTTTTGAGCATGGATTGAGCACGCGCCCGCAAGGCCCGCAATCCTTATCGTACGCTCTACTAAGACTTGCTATACTATATATCAGGGTTCGACTTCAGCAAAGGGCAAATGCATAGGCGCGGACATGGCTTTCGAATTCGCTTTCCTTTCGCGAGTGCTCGTGAAAGGAAAGCGAATCCGAAAGCCACGCGGTCGCGCCTGTGTTTTTGCCTCTGCTGCACGTCACTCATGGGATGGAGAAAAGACGCTTGGCACACGCGTCAGATTACAGCTGCCATTGCTGACCTTCTCTTGTCGTACGCAGGTGCCGAGCAACTGAACCGAGTGTTGACGAGCCTCCACAAAGGCCAATGTTGAGGAAAAGGACATAGTAGAATCTGAAATGACAATGACCTGCCCTTCTGTGGTAATGATTCAGCCCAGTAAGCGCAATAAGATGAAATAAAAACTGAAGGTCGGTTATGGCGGATGCACAGTTGGTGCAAAATGTCTATATTGTTTTGAACGAAGTGCATTAGCACACTCGGTATCATTCGAGTTAGGCAAATAAAAGACAGCCCAACGTGTGCAAACCCACCACTTGTCGGTGATTTTTAGCATTACCGATCGTTTTACCGAACCAGCAGCTTGGTTTACTTTGAGCACATTTTATAAGCATTGAATACTACCTGCAACTATGCACATGCGCAAGGAGGAATATCCCAAATCTGCCATTTAAATTAACTACCCATCAATTACACTCATCTCCCTCGAAGGCAGTTGACACTTTTCCGACCGATGCAGTGGAGCCAGTGTCTTCGTTGCTGAAGATTTTCGTTTCCCGTCGGGACGGTAACAATCCACAGCGCAACAAGATGGCATCGCGTTATCGCCAAAATTGTAATACAAAAAAAATATATATATATATAAACTCCTACGGTTGGACCGTAAGCAGTATAGCCACCACCATACCTCGCACGAGTGGTGTGTGTGGTGTTCTGAAATTTGTTTGCATCTTAATCCAAGCAAAACAAAAGTTCTGTCAATGTCTCCAAAACGCGATATATTATCTTACACTTAAGTACTCCAGCCTACTACAATCGCACGAGTCACTTTGGTTCGTAACCTTGGGATCTTTTCGGATGCCATACTTTCTTTTTCTTATCATGTCACACAGATCGTCTCCTCTTCCATGCGAATGCTGGGTTTGTTATCTCGCTTATCTCGTGACTTCAAGAATTATTTATGCATTGTTCGCTTATTTTCTCGTCTAGTACGTACTAAACTTGAGTTTGCTAGTGTGATATGGAACTCGCTGACGGCCTCTGATACGTCACGAATTGAATCCGTACTGAAACGGTTTGTTCGCATTGTGTACGACAGGCATTTTAATAGAAGGTGTTATTATGATTACCATTATATTCTTACCACTTAAAGCTTACAAATCTTATTGACACGTAGACTGTCGCGTTTTATTATTATTCTTTTTTCGCGAAGTGATCCACGGTCATTGTAATGCTGACATGCTAAGCTCTGTGCATTTTCACGCGCCTGCTCGCATCTGTAGAAAGAGCTCCGTATTCTACCCGTCCTCGAAGGACACACTGACACCATTAATTCGCACGCAGATTTCAGTGAACGACTTAGCGTCATCATCTTTTAATATTTTTCGTGACTTTGCTTCCTTCAAGTGTGATCTTGACATACTGCTGTACCGTGCCTAGAACAATGTCTCATTGAGTCTTTTTTTGTGTGTGTGTGTGTGTGTATCTACCACCACATCAAACCTCACTGTTGTTCTGGTGCTACTAAAGAAATAAACGATTACTATTATAAAATCGCGCAGGTTTAGAGCAGACGACCTAATCGAGCGGGATCATGGGAAGGTAACGGTCACGTGCAGCGCCCGATCCAATTGAAACGAAGAGAAAGATAAAGTTTTAAAGATAAAGGGCATCGGAGAGGAGAAATTCCTCTTTCCCATTTCAGACAATGGTTGTCGCTACCTTTCGCTATATAGGGACCTTACTTACTCCGTCTTCAACCAGTCCACGTGGCGCAACACCATTGGTTGCGCGCGCAATAACATTGAGCCAAGCATACGTTCCGTCGCTGAACCTCTCTCCCATGGCATTGATACGGTGCAATTAACATCAACACGAGCAAGCAAGATCCGCGCTTTAAAGAAGTAATTCAGCCAAATCGCCAAGAGCCGATTCGTCGTAGGTCAACTCGCCGAAGACCGACTTGTCGAATAGGCGAACTCGTGGTAGGTCAATCTTCAGCAAGGGGAAACTCGTGGAAAGGGTCAATCTGTCAAAGTGTAATATGTTGAATTGGTCTAAAAACAGAAAAAAGAAATCATTAGCAAGAACTCTGGGAAAGGTATGGAAGCCAAACGCAACACAATAAATAAATGGAAACAAGATGGCCTCTTCGACGAACTGCTCTTCGAAGAGTTGTCCTACTACGAGTTGACCTATTCGACAAGCTGGCCTTCGACAAAATGCCCTTCGATGAATTCGCGTTGAAACTCTAAAAAGCAAACATAAAGCGTACCTCTGCCTTTCGATGAGCGGCAAAGGGGAAAGGGCATATGATTGAGAGAGCTTTACGCGGACGGTGCTTCGTTTTCCGATGTCCATTTCCAAGTTCCAAGCGTCAAAATTGCCGTCGTATGGGATGAAGAAGAGGTGGCGGATTTCGAAGGCTGAGATAAAATGGGTTTGAGGAACGTGGAAGTCTTTGCAGCTGTCGTTCAAGCGGAAGTCATTGGCAACGAGAAATCGGAACAAAAGAAATCTCGCGAAACGAAAACGAAAACGCGTTGAAAAGGTTCGCAAGAAAACCGAAGTTATGTGGGTTTTTTGTTTTTTTTTAGGTGGCGCAATTTTAGGTTTGGTGGTGTTTTATTTTAAACTTGCTTCATCGCGTAAATCCAGGAAGCTCCTGATTTTTTCTTTTGTTTTATAATATCGTCCTCTCTGTCGCTTTTTTTTTTCAAAAGTTTTTTTTATTGATTCGCAGTGAATCCTTGCTTTTTTTACCTCCGTATTTTTCGCAGTTATCTTATATAAACTATAAAAGACAGTGGTAATTTTGGAAGCATTTGTAGCGGTGTTTGAAAACTTAAATCAATCCCGAATTTATAGGAAGCAGAAGCATATTAAGCGAATTGTTATAATAGACTGAACGTTGTTCCAATTTGAGGTTCAACGGAAATGATATCCATTTTATCTAACTAGCCAAAAACCCAAGTTCAAATAAACGCCCATTCACCGTGGGCTCCAAGAAGGCAGCAACGCGTTACAGTGGTAGCGAGGTTACTCCATTGTCTCAAGATTCTCTAATCAGACAGTAATTTGCTTACCATTAGGGTCTGTAGCGAGTGGGCATATATTTGAGTAACTACAGTCAAGGGCCGTTTACACTCTTTGACAAAACCTGCTGCAAGACGCAATCGCGATTGCAACCATTTGTTACTTTCATAGCCACCGATAAAGGTACGCTTCAAGTAACGAGGCATCAACCATCTTGGTGACCAAGTACATTGTTGCCCGTTAACAGACGCTTTATTTGAAATTGCAGAAAGCGGACTTCCGTCTACTTACGTGGTAAAGAAGAACGCGAAAGAGCAAGACCGTTTCACATGAGCTTTTTGGACACCATAGCCAAGGCTCAGAAAGTCGCATTTTTTACTCGTAGCGATTGCCGATTGCGCCCGTTCTGCAATAATCACCAAAATGGCCGCGCCCACAAAAGAGTCTGGGAATGAAGTGGCGATACTAAAAACGTAGCTTATTTAACGGCTCTAGTTAGTATTCTGTATCAGTCTAAGGGGTAGAAACCCCTTAAAGAAAAACTAAAACAATTTTGTATTCGAAAGACAAAAAAAGCTAAAAAATACAGTCGTCTGGACTTGGTTTCTAGGATCACGAATGTTGAGGATAGTTTTCAATCTGATGCTCGGAGGCTGCATGAAATTCCTTTCAATGTATCGCTGCAGCCCCTCTTTCCCCAGGCGTGGCGTCATATCCAGAGTTTCCCGAATCTCTGCTCTCCCACATCTTCAGCGCCTATCAAAGATATGCACGCACACTCTCGTCATTTAAAAAAAAAGGTCAGAAAAATACGTCACGACTGGTGTCAGTGCGGGGAAATATACCTGGCAAGGTCGCCGTTGAGCCTGATGCGCTTGGCGGGATACTTTAATAAAACTTGCGCGTGCGCAGCAAATACGAGGACCAAGGGAAGACAGGACACGAACGAGGCGCAACTTCCAACTGAGTTTAAAACATATGAAAAATGTCAAGAGCACGTTGGGTGCGCTGTAGGCGAAGACTGAGTAATACACTAGTCGGAAACTTTTTAAATGAGCAATAATATACCTGAGAGAGTCAACAAAGAAAAGGACAAACCACGGTAAATGTAAAATATCTGACAAAAAGGGAAAGGAGGGAGGAGGATTTCTCTCTTGGTAGATAAAACAAAAGAAAACTCCTCTGCACTGAAAAAAAAAATGGAAACAAAAATTGTGCAAAAAGAAAAGTTTAAACACTAGTGAAATAAAAGAATATATTAGTAGAAAGACTTCATTCTTTAGGATGAAGGGGCGGGGAAATAATTATATTCTTGCTGCAGGAAAACAGGCCCAACTAACCATATTCAGGCAAAAGAGAGAACAAGGAACGACCATCAGAGCATCACAACACGGACGGGGAAGAACAGAGAGAAAGAGAAGAATACAAGGGAAAGTGAAGAAAAGAAGAGAAGAAAGAACGATAGAAGAAATCAAGATTTTAATACGCCAACTAACTCGGATTTACTCACCTTTTATTATTATTATATTTTTTTGCGTCATAATTTCAAAAATTATTAGTATTCATTCAATTTTTTTAAATTTAAGTTCAAGGTGAACTTAAGGGGGGGGTAAACTTCAGGAAAAAAGGGGAAAAAGGAGGGAAAAAAAAGGGGACAAAATAAATCTACCCACTGATTAGGCCGTTCCCCTGGCGGTGGTTCCGCTACTTCTCTTGCACCAATTTTTTTTATTCATTTCCTTTTTATCAATTGGCATCTATTCTCTAAATTTATATTTGGTGAACTCTATCACCCAATTTTTTTTATGCTATATTGGCGTTAAATCGGCTGTGCCCTCGAGGCGGTACCGATTGAGGCATTTTTATTTTTCAATCTTTTTGCAAAGCCTCGCCTTATCAAATGATTTTTATTGAAACTTGTTTCAGTACTTGTAGTAACCCCTCGCCACAAAACACAACACAAAACAACCATCACAGAGCATGCGCAAAGTACAGCATATTTTTCTCTCAGGAAAGCAAGTTCCTTTTCAGTTGGCGCTATCGAAGGCGAATCAACGCACGTAACGGCGGCCAAAACATCCGGACTCGACGCTACGACTGGTCGGAGGGTTTTTATGTTTTCTCGCGTTTAGTTACATCTTCGGGGAAAACAACGGCGATATTCAGTTTCACGAGATAAAAGCACTAAACTAAAGCGCTAACTCTTCTTTTTTTCTTCAAGAACTTCTTCAGCTTTCATTTAAACCGCGGTAAAACTGCTAACACCATGTATGGGCACCCTGCGTCCGCTAGGAGCCGCTACTGATCGCCCAGCAAGCAGCGCCGCGCGCGGCCTCTTCTGAGTCAGCGTAGGGAGAGCGGTAGAGCTCCGCCGCCGCTCACTGTGCTCCCGCGCTTCCGCCAATGCGGTCGCCCAAGCAGGCATGCCGACCTTGCGACACCCAACGGTGTACCACTGCAGTCAAGCTGCGACTGCCGAGGTCGCTTCCCTATGAGTACGCGCGACGCCGCCTCCAAAGGCGCGCGTATCGGCACTGGGTTAGACCTGCGGGGTGCCCATATCAAAGTCAGCCAGCGTACATAGTCCGATATGTTTCTTCCTTCTTCGAACATGGCACAGTGGTTTCTGCAGATAAGTTTGACGTCGTGCCTGCAGCGAACAGTGTCTTTTTTGTGACGTGCGACACGACCTCCCAACTCTGCCTTTAGCGTTATTTAACTTGCCATCACACGGTTGGTTTGATGCGAGCGTCGAAGTAAACAAGGGTGGAAAGTTCAGCCATTTAATTAGTGATTCATGGTGAAGATTAAAGTGCGCAAAAACCAGGACAGCGGGGAAGAAACACGCACCAAGGGCTAGCGCTTACTCGCAACTGACCGATTTATTGTGACCTAATAGCGCGTTCGAGTGATCGAGCTTAATTCGTTTAAACTGTAGTTTTCGGATCGGTGGTTTGGGGAAGTGCTGCCTCCCAACTCCCGAACCCGTAACCCATTAGCAATTCAAAGAGCCGTGGGCCCGCCCGGTCCTTAAAAGCGCGACCGCACTGCTTTGGGCGGCTTCGGGCGGTTGATCTCTAATTGTGAGAAGAAGGAGCGGCTTAGACAGAATGCTGCGCGTCAAAGTGGCCGCTCAATTAAGCCGAGACACGGTCGAACTTCAGCCGCCGCCGCCAGCGCGAGAGCCTTCGATCCAGCGGTGTAATTATCGTCTTGAACGTAACTAATTCAATGTCTCAGGGGTAGCTAGGGGACAGGGCACGTCGCTTTCTGTGAATAGCAGCACGTGCATGGTGCTAAAGCTGGAAAACAAAAATAACGCATGGTTTGCCCGTGACGTCATCGCTCCATGCTGGTGGTCATACCTACTTGCTCTTGACTACTTGTTCCGAAAAACTGACGATGCGTCGGAAAGACAAAACGTTTGGCGGCTTAAGAAACACGCAGATTCATTCTTCAACGAGGAAACCGAAAACAAAAATGCGAAAGATTGCAGTACTTTGTTTTACAGCAAGTTTGACCGCAACATACGCCATGATCCGATTGAGCCAAACAAGCAGCTCCGAAAAGTGCATCGTCACTCCACTCGCCACTCGTATCCTTAAAACAATCAGGTGCAATAAATACGCAATGAATGCTGCGATTTCTGTTTTCTGCGTGACTGGCTATAGCCGCTGGTAGCAAACGCAGTCAGACTACGAGCATCATGACCAAGCGTTTCTGGTCCTGGTTGATTGGCTACATCGGTTCGTAGCGTCGGCTGCGTCCGTGCTTAGTGTGAAACGGAGTATAGTCAATTCTATGCTCATGTAAAAAAAAAATGGCTTCAAACTTTTTAGACACAGTTTTTAAATAAATGACGAGCAGACAATTCGGCAGAGACCCTTAAGACTGTTTACGTCTATGAATGCGAAAGGCATTCCCACACGCAGCGCATTCTCACAACCAGCGCGCCACGTCTTCCATTCCCACACGTCGCTCCGGCGTTGACATCACACTCCCCCAATGCGCAGGCGCGCCGAACCCTGCCGACTTCACGACGGCTTCCGTGACGAAGCATCTGCGTTGCTGTGCTTTTCTCTGTGTTTTATATCTGGAGCGCGTCCGATTTGACCTTGAGAACAGCCGCCGGCTTCCGTGACGAAGCATCTGCGTTGCTGTGCTTTTCTTTCGTGTTTTTTGACAATGGGAATTTAGTTGCCGTTTTTCTGCTACAGACGTTTACGGACAACACCGGCTTCGCTCCATGGGACAGTTAATGCTTTCGCATTAAAAGAAACGTCTCAATAAAGGTATGTTTGAAACGGACAAACACTTTCGGATGCTCATGGCAAGGTAAAAACAAAACGCACACGCTTTCTTCACTTTGTGTTAACATATGTGGACACGGATACGCGTTCACGCACACTCACATACATGGACGCGCGCACACACACACGTTACACACACCCACATGCACGCGAGAATCTCATATCCACTCGTGCTCCCCCCCCCAAAAAACCAAAAAAACCTGCTACGCGGAGTACGGTGGCACGTGACAGCCGAAGAGAAAAAAAAAAAAGACATTAGGGACTTTTAGCAAACCGTTACCGCGTTCCGCGTAGCGCGCTGCCGGAGCCCTCGGAGCATGCCTTTAAGCGCACTCCCGGGGGATACCGTGACCGCGAGGCGCGCGTTTAAAAGCATGCTTGAAAGGCTCCGCAGTGCGGTACGCGGAACGCGGTAACGGTTTGCTAAAAGTCCCCACTATCAAGAATACCGTGCCGAGACGACGCCCGTGTAAATAATCCATCCCGACTGCGTAACCTGCCGGATAAAAAACAAAAAGCGTGTAGGTGAACCCGTCAGTCGAGTCCATTCCTAACCGCAGCCTGCAGGAGCCACCGGCCTGCGTCACGACCATCTCATTTCACCCCTAAGCTGGCACCGCGGTGGAAGCTACGTGCTCGTCGGAGCACTCATATGGCGATCTCTCGTCACGTGATCCTCCTCCGACTCGTGTACCCGGGCGCAAAGAGCTGAGACGGGCGACGAAAAGGAGGCAGCTGATTGGTCCGGCCAGCCTGTATACCTCCCGCAGAGCTGTCAGCTTTGGGCCGAACGTAGCGTGGCCCGGCTTCCACGGCCCGTGCCCGTGTATTGATCGGAAAGAGAGTGGGCGCACCGGGCGAAGCTATTAAATATTTATCGACGCAGCTCGCGCCAATGATTCCTCCGCTGGCAATCAAGGCGACGCGTCGACAGACACGCACCTCCTTCTTTCTCTTTGCTGTCGCCACTCGCACGCGTTCCCCGGAGTTCACGTTTGGTTTGTTACCGGATTGCTGGGAAAGCAGTCTTCGCAGGTAACGAGTGTGCCTCGATTACAGAGTCGATCCAGCAGCTTGATCCGAGTCACGTGGTTTAGAATAGGCAGCGTCTGCAATGTGAGCTGCGAGAAGGTCACGAAAGCCTTGTTCAGCCGCGGTCGTCCGCACGAGTCTCCGACTGAATGGACGGATGGATGGACGCAAATGGCTGTACCCTTTGCAACGGAGGGCAGCTTGCGCCACCTAGACTTGAGCACCCACATTCCTCTTCTGCACGTGAAGGTGCGACGCATTCGCACCTGCCACCTATCGGAAGGCGTCCGCCGTTAAATTGCAAACGGTCTTCGAGGTTTGAGTTGGTTCCCCTCTTGAATCGAGGCTCTCTACGAGGTAAGAAGCGACGGGGGTTCGCTTCACGGCGCCGAGCAAACAGGCGGGGTGCGAACGCGGCGGCCACTTCTCTTTCTACTGTTTATGCAGCGCGCGGACGTTGAGTGTTCCCCGCTCCCCGCGCTCTGCTCCTTTGCCTGCTTAGAGACGGATGTCGCTCTTTGCTGCCCTCGTTATTTCGTTTGCTTCATTAAACGCTAAAGATTTTTTTTTCTGGGCTGCCGTCAGCATTCCAGATAGAGTACTGACGTTAGGAACGACTATTAAAGGGATTGCCCGGTAACATTTTGTGTTTCAGAGAACCACTAAATTATATTGTAATTGCTTTTAGGAATATCCTCCGCAGAATATCCCAGATTTTAATCCTCTTTCGCGCAAGTAATTGTGGTGGGAGGGATTAACTGTTGCCAACTTGTGCGGAGGAGGATTAACTGTTTCTGTTGCCAGCGACAGCTGCCGTTGGCATCAGCGGTGATTCTGACGTAACATCGTGCAAAGAGAGTCACAACAGCTGTTGACTGCTGTTTAAGTAAAATACCCTCGTTTTAATAAAGACAAGATTCACGTACGGTATTGAGAGAAGCTCAATCCTTCGACCATGATTTTTGTATGGTCCATCAACCATGTTCATCATTACCAGGAATAAGTCAACTCTCGCGACTCTGACTTTACCAAGCATGCTGTGACGTCACGACACGGCCGGGCATGCAGGCTTGCGATATTTGGCGTGTAGTGGCGTATTAATGTTTATATTTGATTTAAAAAATATTCAGGCTTCTTTTCATTAAGTAGATATCACATCTGACTATATTTCAGCCCGCTCTACGTGACCAGAGCGAAAACTTGGTAATTTCCGGATTTTCACCGGACAATCCCTTTAAACCATGCAATTCTTTTTGACGGTACCCCCAATCCCAAAATTTTGTCCGTCCGTACGTCTGTGTATTTCCCGCTAAATATAGCGTGGAAATCGATTTCACATGACCTATGCACGAATTCAGTTTCCCACTAAATTTAGCGGGAAAATCGATGTCACGTGACCTGACGTCAAGGGACCTACGGACAAATTGAGACTTTCCGGTAAATTTAGCGGAAAAATTGACGTCACGCAAAACATGCACCAATTCAGTTTCCCCGCTAAATTTGGCGAAAAATTAATCTTATGTGACCTGACGATATGCCATCTATACACAGGTGCGACGAAACAGGTGGCCAAATCAGAGTGAGCTGACGTGCGAATGAACTCATATTATATATGATAGTATACTCCGTTTCATCTTGAGAAGGCGAGCAGCATCCAATGTCATGTGAGTGTGCCGCGACCTTATGGAGTAGCGCATTGACGCGCAGGGCGCTCGGTCACATGATTCGTTCACGGTTCTTGATTGGCAGGAGTGGCTCATAGCGTTCGCTGCTTCCAATCACAAGGTGAAAAGGAGAATTAGCCCCGAGATGTTTCGGTGGCGCCCTCTTATGGCTCCCATTAGTGACGTCACGACCAGGATATGCCTCGCAGTGACGTCACTTGTTGTGATTCTTGGCGCTTACTATCGTTTGTGAACCAGGAGCTCGATGGCGTGTGTCAAAAGGGCTGTGGAAACTTGGAAACTTGGAAGTATCGCGTCTGAAACGAACACCGTGGTAGTTGGCAGTCTTACCAGGCTGTTATATGCCCGTTGTTTTACCAACCGTGGAAAGACCATCAGAGTGGCGCTTTTGATAGCACGTCACCAAGAGGTAACTGAGCATGAACGCCGTCATAAATTACCACTTGCATTTAGTTTTGCTCTGGTCATTACAATTCATGGTTATTGTCGCGCGTGAGACCTTCGCACCTTTAGAAGACGTAGTCGTCATGTTGTTCTATGAGTTGTCTCGCTTGGATTTGCATAATATTGTGTGTCGCTCGGTGACGGCACTCAGGAAGGAACCAGGAAACTTCCAGTTATGAAGGGCTGCGCCGTACAAATATTGACTTTGCGGCTTGTCGCTTACAAAAAATAATAAAAACAGGCGCGTATTCTTTTTTCTTTTTCTTGCCAGTGGCTTTTGCGGAAAGACGTATAATATGCTATTTATGGCTGCATAATGGCACCGCTAATTAAATTTAGTCGGACGCCAGGACTAATCCAATTAAGCCAAGATTCTGCTGCGTTACTTACATCAGTGGTAGGACCCGGTTCGGGCGAATGTTGAGCACAATAGAAAACTAACAAAAGACGCTCGAGTGCGGGGCGTCGGTAACATATCAGTGTACACAAACGGAAAAGACGAGAAAAGCTAAACGGCTGTTCAGTGTCGTCTGCGATTGTTGCCCATAGCACATATAAAGCTTTAAACCCCATACCCATATCCGCAGTTCCAATAGGCGCAAGGCCTGAGCTATGAAGACTCAAGATTACTAGTTCTCAACGCGTGACGCCGCGTTTCGGCGGTTTTATTTTAATGCGTCAGCATTAGTGCCCGCATGATCGGCAAAAGTTGACGGCGTCTGTCTGTGGACAAAACAGTGGAAAGGGAATCCCGCCGCGCAGAATGGAGGAGACTAGTGAAGGACAAAGGTGAGAGGAGGCGACATCACGGAGAAGAAGCCAATGCAGCCAGCAGCCAGCGGGTGGATGCTGCGGCGAGTCCGAACTTGCAGGTGTGCCGAGCGCGTTTGCCTTAGTTTGTGCTACAAAATGGTGTGTGAACAAAGTACTAGCGATGTTTCAAGTAGGCGGTGAAAAATTAAAAAGGACCCGTTGGTGCATCCTTAGCGAATGCGTTAGCATGACCCTTGGGAAAGGCCACTCACGTCCCTTTTTGGGAAACGCTAACAGTGACCGCGTAACGAACCCGAAAAGAGGCAGTAAAATATAGAGGTAGCAAAAGATAATGCCGAAAGAAAGCCAAGACAGAAAAGTGAAGGGTACAGCCTTAGCGTTTCACATAGGGAGATGTGCGTGGCATTTGCCAAGGGT
The DNA here is from genome assembly GCA_037355805.1 of Ixodes ricinus. Taxonomy (NCBI): domain Eukaryota; kingdom Metazoa; phylum Arthropoda; class Arachnida; order Ixodida; family Ixodidae; genus Ixodes; species Ixodes ricinus. The sequence goes on from JAZHYW010006222.1 coordinate 96,335, forward strand.
CATGTTAACGCATACCCTATGGATCCAGCAATGAACCTTCCTTTAATTGGTCTTTGGGAAATTTGGCTCAGTCAAAACCAAAGTTGGGGTTTCACTTCAGTGTGATAATGAACCAGCATTTGATATAAAAAAGTTGAGTACGTTATACGCCTAAATGTTGAAAACAAACCAGATCTTTTTTAGGAAGTCATCATGGCTGTATTGTATTTTATGTCCCTCTTTCGATTTTGCTATTGAGACCAACACGCTTACATAACCAACGCACTTCTTGAACTGGAAAACTCTAGCGGTTCTAATCGCTCTAGAAAGCCGCGAAAACTCACGTAACACGGTATATTTGGCTTATGACGTTGAATAGCATCTAAAACGGACCTCAAGCAGCAAAACACATGTAACCGAACGAGTTTCAGCACACCGTAGCAAGGAGCACGTAAAGCGAAAGCTCGCACTGCACAACTCAGGCATTTTGTGTCCATTCTTGAAGCATGTCTGGCTCTAGCTGGATGAGCATCGTACGCGCTGTCACCTATCACTGTTGCGTGGTTCACGTTAAAAGGATCAAACTAGAAGTCGTATTGCACCGCCTAAATTTATTGTGTAGAGCGTGAACCAATGTTTTCATACTATGAGAGACCAACGTCGCGCTATCTGGCTCAGTCTTAATTTGCACTATTTTGTCCATGGAAGTAAACAACGGCATTTGATGGGCGACAACCAGTACATTAAATTTCTACCAATTGCGTTGCTCTAAGGACTTTCAAAGGTCAGCTCAATTACGCATTACCTCATTGTTGCTGCACGACGGCAGCCTAAAGAAGGCTGCAGGTGGCGACAGCGAAGGATACATCACACAAAACACATGGTGTTGGCTCCAGACATGATGGCAGAATTATTTGTTCGGACACACCTTAGGTATGTTCAAACATGTTTGCATGTCGAACATGTCTGGAGACAGTTTTATTTTTTGTTTTATGACCAATGGGGCAGGAACCTCATAAAATAAAAAAATAATCACAATTCAGAAGGTGTCTGCAGGTTGTCTTTTGTATGATGTAGTAGTAGTGTGGCTCTAAGATTGCGGCATAAGCCCAAGTGAACTCCGAAACCCAAATGATGACGCAAGAAGCGTGATCCTAAACGGCAACGTACAGCGTTCCTTAAGTTGGCGGTGATTATCGCAGTGTTGTGTCTCAGGAGTTTGTCTCGCGCTCAAGCGCATTTATTACAATTACGTATTTATGTGTGTGAGTGCGTGTCGCCTCGGCCTAGCAAAACCGATTCGTTTTCGAGACGTCTTAGCTGTTCTACTCAACCGCACTGAGGTTTAGCCCTTCTAACCTATTCAGAAAGAAATCCGCGTCCACAAATTATGCGAACTCATTATACGAGCAACAGCGGAGTCGGGCTGCGGCCGGCCTCGCTCTGGAAACCAGACATACATCAAAACCATACCAAGATATCAACAAAACAACACAGGCGGCCTAGGCGAGTCATTAGCTCGTCGTATACTTCGTTCGCCCCTATTCCCCATAGAGCCCACGTCTCGGGTCTCAAGACACCCCGAGGCAAAACCGCCGGTGTTTGCGTCGAGCCTGCGAAGATACCGAGCCTTTTTCGCTTTCACGAGAAGGACTTCCCGAGTTGTTAATTAAGCCTCCTCAAGAAGCTAATGGAGTTATGATGTCGCTAGGCTCCCAGAAGTGGCTAGAAGCAAACGCAGCGCTCCAGGTAACTCTTCATCTATATATACACACCGAAAGAGGGATGGACTGATGTGGGCGTATAGGGCAGTAGAGAAGGAACATCCTGTGCGGCAGATAAGTCCCTTTTGGGTAGCGACCGCAAGAACAGGAAAAGGAGCGGAAGCTGGGCAGAGCGCCGGCTCGGCAAGGAAGCAGAGGCGGCTGTCTGAAGATGACAGGTCTCAAGGTGAGGGTTCGTGAGCAAGCAAGCGCGCCTCTGGGTCGGTGACGCTGGATCGTGGTCCGAGGCGAGCGTGTTTTTGTTTTCACGGGGACGATGATTTCGGGCTACGCCGCCTAGTGCTGGGAAATACACGGAGGGTATCCGGACAAGTCGGGGACTATTTTTGTTCCGTTGTAAAATGGTTTTCTGTTCAAACTTCGTTTGTGTAAGAGTGGGATTAGTTCCCCCTTGTGTATTGTTACATTTGTCTTTTGAGCTCAGTCCGAGGAAAGGCGAATTGGTGAGCACACAAAAGGGGACTTCTTTTAAAGCGGAGCTGCGCTTATCAACGGGCCCGTAAAATCGAATTCATTTTCTGTGCCCGTTCTGACTACGCTTTGATGCTTCGCTCAGCGTGTCAGCCAAAAAGCAAAACACTCGAAAGTAAACGTTCGTTGATGTCTGTGTATAGACACGAAGGTGCCTGTTGTTCTACTGTGGAGTTCCACTTGTTTTACAGGGGAGCTCCGGCGCGTTCCGGAACTGCAAGAGCAAAACACATTTTCGAATAACTCATTATTTATTCCTTCCTGCAAGCGATTTATAATTTCCAAAGTATAAAATAACTATCGAGAGAACTGCGAAATAACTATCAAGAAAACAGAAAACGGCAGTGGGGTGATGTCACATGTCTTATAACCTGCAAGTTGCGCATCAAGTCTAAGAAGAGAAAAAAAAAAGAAATACGTATTTTGCGCATTTATTTTGTTTTAATTTTGCTGGCGCGAGCTTCCCTCACATTTACTTCACGCCATCAAACTTCGTGCTAGACCCGTCGGTGTAAAATCTTTACTGTCTCTTTAATACAACTTTGGAAGTCACGTTTTTAGTTTTGCAGGTACCGAATCTCAGCTTTTAACACCAGATTTAAAGAAAATAACAAAATTTGCTAAAAATGTATTGTGTCTTGTAATTTGGGCTTTTAGTTTTTATGTGTCTATTAGTATGCTGAACCAATGTTGAGGGCAATCAGTGACCATCGAAATGTCGCCAATTAAAGCCTCTGTCACATTGCTAATACTTAACAGAATACAAAAGACAGAGTCTGCACACCCAGTCAGAAGGGTGTTTTCTTCCTTGTATGACGCTCGAATCACAATGATCAATAAAAAAAAACTGTGTGCAGTCGACATGCTTGAAACATACTATTACACACGTATGTAGCAAATATGCTTCTAATATGCGTGTTCGGAGTTAATTCTCTCATCATGTTTGCAGAGAACACAGTGTCATTTGCATCATATTTAAAAAGGGTTACGGCTTATTACAAACCCACCAAAAAAATGTAATGTTTTTTTTTTCTCTTTTTTTTTTTTGCCACGAAAATAAACGACGTATTTTCGAACACTCATTCTCCACCCAAATCATAGCGCTTTGAGGTCCGAACCACATGTTCCGGCCTCTAGTGTTATGACGCTCAAAATTCGTTGATGTCTGGTGATGCAATTTATTTTTTTTAAGTGTTCAATGGCAAAATGGCGGCTCACGAAGCGATGGAATGTATGGAGCTCTATGGCGCCAGAAACCGAAAACGGGAGAAAATGCTGCCCCCATTTAACCATTCAAATGTTCAGAAAAGTCACGTAACTTTTGAATGAGATATGGGTTCGTGCTGATACTTTGCATCTGGTTCGGACATATATAGTGCTATATTTAGGCGCAAAGTAAGCATTTAGCAATGCATATTTTATTTTTGCGGATAAAACAAAACACTAAATTCCTTGGGGGACACCCCTGTAGCCTGTAGTTCACATTTTTCGAAAGCCTCGAAAGAAATAGAACGTCAATACCATGAAGCAACACACTGGTTTAGAAGTGAATATTAGGCGGCCCTGTTTATATCACAATTCTCAGAAGTCTAATAAATTGCAATATTTTTTTTTTTTGGTTTGCACGTTACGCATTCTACAACGAAAGCGGTCTAAGGCCTTGTCGGGCACCTTCGCTACTTTGCCCTAGACTGCCATTTGGTATCGTAAAAGAGGCTAAGTAAAGAAACTACCAGAGTCAAGCTGCATAGTATGAAGTACAATGAAGCTGGTGGACAGTAAGTAGGTGCTCAGCTGCTTTTCAGTCACAATAATCAATTACTGTTTATGCGTTCACAGTGAATAAACTAATGCAGTAAGTGTTTCAACAAAACTAGTGCTAGCGAGCTGCTAAAAGCTTGATAAGAAGAAAATCTTTTTTGTGTTTCTGTTTACCTTGCTATATTTAAGTTTAAATTTTTACCCCTGCGTCGTGTTATTAAATGCAATTTTTGTGGCAACGTGCCCTACGATATAGTGTCATATTCGTTTTCGAAGGCAGAATCATTTTTTAACAAAAAACGGCAAATTTCCATCAGTCAGAGGAAAGTCAAGGCAGTTATTGCTATGACTAACAGACGCCGCCGCGTATGAGTACCCACTATATCCACCAATCACAGCTTGGCACCATAAATTTACCGTAGCCTCTGCGCAAAGGCAGGTAGACCTGCTCGCCGTAAAACCTTCTGCCGATTTGATCTGTCTTTTGCAGTGGCCAGTTGTTAACAAAGGAGCATAAAGCGGAAAACAACTATCACACAAGGTACTTATGGCGGGCCTGCAGTAACGTTCGATGTTTGTGGCAACGCTGTGTACGAAGTCAGAAAACACAGCGGTTATGTACGACAGTTGATCTCGATCAAATTAAACACTTTATCATATTTCTTCCGCCCATCTTGATGTGTTCATATCGTTCATCTGTCAACGACGGTATACATGAAAGAGAAGCCTGAAAAAAAAAAAGACGCGAATTGAATTTGTTAAATCAAACAAACGTGATATAAAAATATTTTACCAAAAGCGGTTCGTAACACGAAAAACAAATCAGCAAAAACACCTGACCAAAATTGCGTTAAAGACAAAAACATTCGTTGATGAAACGTTTTGTCAACAAAACGATACATTCCCGTTGCGAGTACGACTCCCCCGCCCCAAACCCAAATAGGAAATGGCACGGAAGGTTCACGACCGTCGACGCGGGGCACGGCAGAGATGAACGACTCGCCCGGGCCGCTCGAATCACAATGTCTGTCCCAGAGAGAGAGAGAGAAAGAATGAGAAAGGGAGAGAGATAGGCCTGAGAGAGAGAGAAAGAGAGAAGCGACTGTAGAACATTGAAACGCTATCTGGGCTTTGGCGAGCGCTCAAAAGGGAGAATGAAAGGGGGCTCTAAAGGGCAGACAATAGGTCCGCCGCCGACGGCGGAAAATACCCGGCGAATAATCCCCGGCACAGCCAGACAAGGCGCCGCTATCGCACTCGGCTTCACCATGCAATGAACCGCAGCGGCCGCTTCGGGATATCCCAGCCAATCTAACGTCGCGTGACTGTCACGTGAACATTGGATCCCAACCAATCCAGCGATGCAAACGTATCACGTCACTACTACCCTAGAGAGGTCCAATATATGGTCACATCAAGCAGCGGTGAAATAATGCCATATATGGGTATATATGTCTACGTACAACGTAATTTGCCCAATTCACAATATGCCCATGTATGGCATTTCTGCACGGCTTCGCGCGTCTCGCATCGCTGCACTCCCTTCCCCTTTTAGAAGTTCACATAACACCAACACTGCGCTGGATGTGAGCGTCACGTGACCTCAGGGAGTAGCGCAGCGACGCGAGTGGTGCGTAGTCACGTGGGTTGGCTCGGACGGCTCGTAGTCTCGGCTGCGGTCTATCGGGGAGTGAAAATGGAGTGGGCAGCGCGAATCCGAGAGGAAGGAGAAGGCAGAGTGGAGAGGAGGTCGGTCCGCCGACCGGATTTGGAAAGCGGCGACTCTGAAGTCTCCGGGTCATTACGCGGCGCTCTGTTTTAATGACGGAGCGGCTCCGTGTTTGGCCGGCCCCCGTTTCAAAAGCAACAAGGAGCGGGGGGGGGGGGGAGTGGAAGAGAGCCCCGTTGCTTCGTTCGCCCGGCATGCCTAAAGCAAACTCAGTGGCGGCGGTGCTGGGTACGAGGCGGGCCCTTATGCAAAGCAGGAGCAGCCGGGGATTTCGGTTCTCCCTCTTTCCCGCTCTCTCTTTCTTTCTCTCTGTCTCGTCCCCGGTCGTGAGCGAGTTCGACTAATGACGACTGCGAAAGTGCACGCAACATGAAGGACGGGCTCTCGCTCGGAGGGCTCCCGCCAGAGCGCGTAGCACTTCAATGGTGCTGGCTGCGTCGAGAGTGCCAGGCTTTTCTGCACGCTATTACAGCACATATGTTCTGGTGGCGCCCTCTTATGGTTCGCCTCCGTGACGTCATGATCAAGATTTGCCTCACCTTGACGTCCCGAGTTGTGGCCCTGTGTACTTATTATAAGTGGCGAGCGGCAAGTTCGATGGTGTGTGTAAAGAACACGATGCGACCTTGTAGCCATCCATAACCTAACAGCTTCCAAGTTGACCCACTGACGTGCCCTTACTACCGTCGAGGAAAGCAGAATGAATCTTGGGAAATACATCATTGTACGGGTGCCTGGAACGCGTCTCTGACTGGTCTCTTTGTCTGATTGCTCCCAAGCATCGAAAGTTGTCCCAAAGTGGCAACAAACGACGTCACATAAGCCGGACTGTCACGTTGTCGCTTGTCGCGATCCTGGCGGTTGGTGTTAGAATTAGACCCGTGAAAAAAGAACGAGCGAACGCTCGTTCTTTTCTCACGGGATCTGCAGACGTGTCCACATCTCAAGCCTGGTTCAGACAGTTGCGTTTGACTGCGTTTGACTGCGTTGCGGCAGCGAGATACCAGGACATCCGGTGCTGCTTATATCGCGTGCCAAGATGATTCCTTGGATGGGATTCCACGCTTCATCACGAAGCACATATGTGCCGGTGACTCACTTTCGGTTCTCGCCGCAACGCAGTCAAACGCACTCAAACGCAAGTGTCTGAACCGGCCTCTCAGGGGCACTTCACTTTGATTACCTGGCTGATGGAGGTTTAAAAGGTGTTGAACGATTCCGATAATCGGATTCCGCGTGCCGCCGTCTTTGTCTATTTCGTCGTGGAATGGGCCCTAAGCATGTGCATCAGTGCCCCAATAATAACGAGCGGCTGACTATAAAACTTGAAATAGATATTTAATGGGGCAGACTTGCGCTAAAAGCTAAAACGAAATGTACCAGCATCCTGCGTCGGCGACGGAAGGGCGACTGTCCCGAAGCACTGCGTTACCGCTGTTCTTATAGACCCTTCGAGCGCTTATCACACAAGCGAAAAATGCTGAGTCAGTGAGCTGTGGACGTGTGGGCGGCGTCTCATACTTCGAAGAAGAGAACTACAATGCACGTTCAGAATGCCCTCCACAGCCCAAAAGATAAAAAAAGCCGCGCGCGGAAGGCGATTTTTGCGAAGGTCTATACCCGCGTCCGGGAATATTTTGAACCTGAAAAATACAGAATGACAGTCGAGTATGGACTGAAACTTTCCAGAAGAACATAAATTGTCAAAAGAAAAGGACCAGGAAGAGCGGTTTTTGAACCTAGTTCCTCCACGTATGAGCCGCGCGCGCAGCCAGCTCCGCCAAATACGCATATCCTTTTCTATTTATTCAGCCCAGTTGCTCCGCGTGTCGGCCGTACATTTTGCGAAACAAAGCAGACAATAACTTACGCAGTTACAAATTTTGCTTGCTTGACAGCGCTTATAGCAACTGAAGCCCACGCAACAATATGTTAAAAGTCGTCATTGTGAGATTGAGGGCAGACACAGAATGAACACGAGTACTGCGTCAGCAATTGTGTTCCATCGGTGTCCGAGGACGCTCGACGTCTGGCTCGGGTTCCACCGCTGAGTTGGTGCCATCCGAGTGTGACGACGTCACTTAAAGGTAGGGCAGTCTCTTTAGAGGATCGTTTTATACTCATTCATAGTTTAAGAAACGGAGGGATTGGCTTAGTGTCTTCACACTTCGGGATTGGTTCTTCTGCCTTCCTCGGCTAATGCCGCAATCGTATACGAGGCGCAAGTTCGTCTGCTCCTTACGTGGAGTTTGCGGTGATGTCCGAACGCCGAGTTCTTATTGGAAGGATAGTGGGTAGACTTCAAGGTAGCTAGCACTGAGGCCTACCCACTACCCAGATATACACGGTGCCCAAAATTTCCCTTAAAGCTGCAAAAATTCCCTTATTCCCACATAGACCTGAATATTGCCTTAATCTGGGAAATTTACCTCGGGTTCGAAGCCCTGCTCCGTTCCTTCCGTGACGATGTATCTTCGTTGTTGTGCTTTACTTTATATTTTATTTCTGAGGCGCGTGCTCGATGACTTGAATTTAGGTGACGTTTTGTTCAGCCAATGGGAATTTAGCTGCCGTTGCACTCAACCCATGGGATTTTATGTGCCATTTTTCGCGGTTAAATACAACGCCGTCTTTGCTCCATGGGACAGTTAATTCTTTCGCATTAAAAATGAGGAAGCCGTGGACGACAGGTGATTTACTTTTAAAAAAATAATCAGTTTCATACATTCATTTGGCATCGTGATCCTAACATGCTTGCCAATTTTAAGAAGGTAAGAAATAAACTGAACTCGGGCTTAAAAAAAGGCAAAGTGCGAATATTATCAAATTTAGTTCGAACACATTCACGTAAACGATCCGACTATACAGAAACCAAGCTAGCGGCCACGTGCAACATACCCTGGTAGACTATCAAATTTTTCCTTCAAGCCGACAAAACAAGTCATCACTTTCTGAGTATTGGCGCCTAGATTGAACAACATGACAATGCAGACAACCACAAAAAGAAAGCTAATCCTTCGGGAGCTACATATAATGCTTCTTCTGAAGACACCAAGTGAAGTTATTAAAATTATTGGAAAAAATGTTTCTGGTGGTGACAACGGAATAAAGGCACTGCCAATTAAATCTGTAGCGGTTCTGCTGAGTCTCATTCTATCTTATAGTATAAACAGAATCCTTGAAACTGATAATTTTCCTGAGTCCCATTCTATCTTATATGATAAATAGAATGCTTGAAACTGATAATGCAACGCCTGGGACCCTCGTGACGTCACGTGTGACGTCATTATGGGACGTTTCCTATAATGCACCTCGCGGTTACGCCGACCGCCGATCATTTTTGGCAAGTGTAGAAACTGGATCACTGCCTCTGGTCCGAAGGCACTTGCACTCTCCCTCTTTGTCTTTCTTTTTCATTGTTTTTTTACACCAGCCCACCTAATTCTCCTTGCTCACTGAACATTCTACAGTCTTTCAAGTTCTACTCCCCCCCCCCCCCTCATTCTAACATTTTGTCTTCTATCAATATATCTTGTGTCAGATATAGCTTCGTCCATCTCACATACCGCTTAGGATTCATGCATCACTTCACTCCTTCTTTCGCTCTCGCCCCTTCTTTTCTGTGGTAAGGCGTCCATTCGTCATCTGGGCCCGAAGAATATGGGAGGGAGTCAAGTGAATGCCTTCTAGCTCTCTCGTTGCGGGGGACTCACACGTCCAGAAAATCAAATGACTCCTTTGAACTCTCCCATGTAGGCAACTAACCCTTCCGGCAAACCAAATGACCGCGTACACTCCCACACGCTTTACTCACGTTGCATTCCAGTCCCTGCGAGCCACTGACCGTTCCCCGTTCAAATTGATGATGATGTGCATCGGTTTCGATTGTGGCTAAGGTTTTGGAGCGCGCAGCATGCTGCCTTGTGGTCTCTCTTCCGCCGCCAAACGAAACCGTTGTTTGCGTCTGGCGGGTTCGTTTGGGGAGATGTTTTGGGGAACGATGTGGGGGAATCTCGGGGGCGTGGTCTGGGTCAGAGAGTTTTAATTAGACTTGGTTAGGTTTGCCAAGAGAAATTTCGGGGTCGGCTTGGCTGGGTAGCATTTCCCTTCTTCCGATTGGTTTGATTTCAAGCAGCGTGATTGATCGTTTCAATTTCAGTTGGACGAACTATTCCGTGTTCGCGTGCTGCGATACTTTGTATGCGTATACTAAGTAAACGCACAAAAGAAACAAAATTAATCTTGGAATACAACCGCCGAGGGAGCTTGCTATGTTTCGTTCAAATTTAAGCTGAGACCTCAGCCAAAGCTACGAACGGAAGAGAAAAAAGAGATAAACTTTTTAATGAAAACATAGAGTGGTAAGCCGGAGTTTGTTCTCTGGAGGACTACTACGTAGGGAAGGGTAGATGTGAATACAGACATTTAGAATAATAAAAGTAATCCCACGCACACCCAAGCACATCACGCACACAAGCACACATATGCACTTAAAGTTGATCTTGAAGGCCATTATCTTCAAACATCCTTTGAATTGCTTTAAAGACGATACTTTGATGCCGCCAATAGTTCCATGAGTTCATGATTTTTGCCAAACTAAACGGTCGTTGGTCCAGCTGTCAAAGTGGATTTTTTACGTCTCCTCGTTGAGTTTGGTAGTTAATGAATTAGTATAACAAATGCTAAACACCTTCCTTCCTGTTGCATATATCTCAGTTTGGTTATCAGTCCGGCCAAGCAGAAAATTGCAGCTTTTTGGTGTAGGCTACACGAAGTCGCAGTGTATTGGTATAAGGTTTCAAGCTTTCTCTGTATGTCATCTGGTTAACGCGTAGCTGATTCTCAATAACGAGTTGAAGCATAGCTAGTTGGTACATTCATGCCAACACTCAGAAACAAAAACATGAGAGATGCATATGTCTGTTTCTTTTCTCTGTGTGTCTGTCGCTAACGTTCTAGCTGACCTTTTCTTTCGCTAATCCTAGATGGATTACACGCATGTGGGACGGTTGGCGGCAATCACACAAGGCCTGCCGCCGGCCGACATCCCAGCACCATTCAGGGCCATGCCCTGAATGAGCGGTGCGCACGGGAGACACCGTCAAACTACACCGACGAGGAACGCTTCGGGTTCTGCGCCCTGTACGTGCTAGGTGCTCATGATCACGTAGGACGGTCACCTACACGGGGCCCTCCACGCCAAGCGTCGCCAAAGACAACGGGACAATACATCAGCAGCAACTTCGCCGCTAACATCCGCCGACGCCGAGGCGGCATTCATCATCGTTTCCCAGGATAAAAGCGCTAAAAACAACGGACAAGTAAAATAAACGAACATGTTCAACAACAACATGGCTTATTATACTTTGCCACACACATCATGGGGCGAAGTATACTCAGGCCAATCGGGGCGTTGTATAAAAGATAGGCTCAAGGAGCATGCACAGTCAGTGTGATCGTCACCCTCGGGAAATCTGGCTGTGCACTGTGACAGATGTGGGTATGTCCCGAAGTTTGACAACGCCATTATTTTAGCCCGAAACTGAAACAAAATGGCAAGGGAGATATCCGAAGCGTTTTTCATAACGGAGTGCGTTGAAGGAACGTGAGTCAGTGCCTTATCGATTGCCCTGTTCGGCTCTGAGTTGGCGTTTTTAAAATCTTTCGTAAAGTAGATAGCAGATAGACAAGCACTGGTTGGATGATGTCGCATTTGTGTCGTACATGTCGTGATTTCGCGGTCTATATATATGTATGTTTTGCGAGAATAAACTTCAGTTTCAAGTAGCGCTCTTCGTTATTCGTTTCTTTTACTTGTTTGTTGTTTTTAGCGCTTTTACCCTCGGAAATATGAATCACCAACTAGCCCTCCAAGTGCATACCCTTCTACTCATCATCGTGTCCAGATCGTGCCCCAAGAGGCTCAGGCAGCCTGACCCTGCAACACCCTCGCTCGACGATCTAAAGGCTGGTGCACAGACTTGCGTGAGTCAGGCCGAGTGCGCATGCAACGGCTTGCGTCGTTGATCCTTTTATGGGTTGTTATGGCAACGGGTTTTCGTTGCCATAGCAATCCGTAAAAGGATTAAAGTTGCAAGCCGCGGCCGTCGCACTCGGTCGAACTCACGGAAGTGTGCGAACCAGCTTAGATTGTCGACGACGAGGTCTAATACACCCTTTAGCAGCCCCTCCCGACCGAATGAGAAACTCCGCTCTCCAAAAGCTGCAGCCATCACAGGCCCCTGTTGCACCACACGCACCACCGATCGCCCACTGGCAAGGAAGAAAAGGTGACGACCGTCTCCTGCCCAGCACCGGCGCCCGGGAGAGCGCCGGTTGTACACGCCCAACGGAGCCATGAACGGACGGGGAACTCCTCCGATAGACGAGGACCGGGAGGGCTCGCTGTTGGCACAGCCTGCTCCTACCCAGAATTCTTCAGCGCCGCTTCAAAACCGAGAGGTTTATGGACCGGTCAGATCATCGGGGCCAACGTCTGTCTAGAGACCGTGATGACTCGAATCAGTCCAGCTCAAATCAACAAGCGCCGCCATGATATCGTCATCAATGCTTCCTCCCTTTCTGTCGTTTATCGGCCTCCACCACTGAACACTTAAGCTACATAGGAAACCTATATGGACTACCTTTCTGAAGGACTTCAGCCTGAGTTCCGAGATCGTGGAGTTTGCATTCAGTTCGTAATGCCCGAGTACGTCTCGGCAGCAGACAGACAGGGGATAACAAGCGCCCATCCCATAAGGAGGGGGAGGGGGGAGGCGTGGGAAACCAAACGAAGGCAACAAGGATAGCTGAAAACCGGGTGACGGGCGAGCGCACTGAGTCTGGTCGCGGAGCTTGAGCACCGTGAGAATCGGTAGTAATTTCTGAGTCTCCACATTTTGCTTTACGTTGGGTGCCAAATGTGGAGACTAGGGAGTAACCTAGGAGTATTCCATTTTAGGCATAATCTACCTATTCATTTTGGTGTCCTAACTCATTTAATGGTTTGGCGTCAAGTGTTGATGCCGCTAAATTTGTCCGCGGTGGTGTAAAGCTGCTGTCACGCTGCTCCCATGTCATATGAAGGACCCGGTGTTCGCTGCAGGCATGATGAGGAAGCATCTTCGAGCCCGCCTCATGCATGCTCGAAGCATCTTTGCTTCCTAGGCTGTACACTATTGCCATACAAATATGTTAACGCTATTGAGTTTAGGAGCTCGTGTCGCAGAAAATCCAGCGTCGGCGTTGGTGGGACCAAAAAATCCCATAATACAATGCGCGCAGCCACGGGGGATGTCACACGTGGCTGTGCGAATTTTCTCGTTCAATTTGTCGGGAAAATGTTCCGCTAAATTTAACGGAAACATTTCCCAACAAAATTAGAGGAAAAATTCCCGCCAAGTTTAGCGGAGCATTTTTCGCTAAACTTAGCGCGTCGATAGGGTCATGATGTCACAGCCACGTGTGACGTCACGAGACACGACGTCCTTCATGTGTTGTCACGTGACACGTGATGCTACCGACTTGACCACGCACACACGCTTGCACGGCTTGGGAACGAGCGCGGGTTTTTATGGAGAGGCTTTGCGATCAAGGCCCGAAACGTTATCGCATTCCTCTCTTAAAGGCGAAGCTTAAGACTCCCCCATGTTTTGTATTAGTATCTTCGAGTTACTTTCGAGTATCTGAATCTCTATATCGAGATAGATTTGAGAAATGTATTTGAACCTCCATAGTGAAATACATATACGATTATCGATTGTATCACTGTATTTTGCCAGGCTTAGGCATCTCGATACATTTGTTCGAAAATATAACCTATCTTGGTTTTGCGTTAAACTGAAAAGCACCTCCTTGGTGCAAGTGGTGTCAGAATTTATAATCATGTTTCCCGAACAACCTCCTCTACAGGGAGAAGCCTGGTTGCCTAGTAGGCATAACGCAGATTAAGTTCCTAAAATAGAGAAAAACAAATTCGGGCAGAAACCACTATGCTGTGTAATTAAGCGATTTGCTGTATGGCATAATTGAGGGGGTCACGACAGGCCACGCGTCAATTATCCCGCAAAATTCAGCGGGGAAAATTAATTCGAGTTCAGGTTACGTGACGTCAATTTTCCAGCTAAATCTACCGGGGAAACTAATTTTTTTGTAAAAGTCACGCGACATGAAGTCACCTGCCATCATTTTTTCTATAAATCTAGCGGGAAAACTGAATTCTTCTTTATTAATCACGTAACGTCCATTGTCTTGCTAAATCTAGCGGGGAAACTGAATTAATGTGTAGGTCACGTGACATCTAGTCATGTGACATCATTTTCCTCGCAAAATTTATCGGGATAATAAACGTCCAGAAACATGCTTCAAAGTGGCCTCAGTATTCTAAGAAAACTAATCCTTTTAAAAGTCAATCACTTTAAAAGGTGGTTCGAAGAAAGATCACATGCAAGAATAGGAGCACGTGGCTCCTTGCACAAAGCCTTCCAGTCCTTCAACTATCGCAGAGCGAGCGGTGGAAAGGATGCCCGCGGGGAGGAGGAAACCCCAAAACCGGAGAAACATTGTGGCTACTCTTTCTTTACTGTTGCAACAAGTACCGTGCAGAAACCTTCGACACCGTCGTCCCATCTCCTCACCCTAGATGACGCGAAAATATTGTTCTTCTCGAGCAAGTGCCTTTCGACAAGCAAGCTATCTTTTTTTCTTTTCTTTTCAGCGTCATTTGAGGTGGTAGTTGTGAAGGGATGAAGAGTTGGAAGCATGGGGAGATGCATAATCCAACACATTGAGAGAAACACAATCACAACATTTGCATTCGTCGCGGGCTGCACCCTCCTCTCCCTCCACCTTTCGGGGGAAAATAATCCGAGGCCACTATGCACTTTTATGAGTTGTGAATCCGAAAGCATTAATGTCGTTCTTCCGCTCCCTTAGTTTGTCTACGGTGTATAGGCGTGGACGGCCACGTTTCGCTACTGGGATCTTGAATTGACGTCACTTCCAGTATGGGCGAAAACATTGTTTTGCCTTTGCCACGCCAATAGAGGGCATTTAGGATATAAACATAAGCGTCACACTTTCTCGGTTTGCCTCTTCTTTATTTTTTTACTATTTGCAGGTTGAAACGTTGGATTATTTTTTCGTCGCCCATACCGGATACGCCTATTAGGTGGCTGGGGACGAGAGTACACGAAAAAGGTCTATAGATGCTTCAGGCGCCGCCATCTTTCTCGGCGCCGAGAGGAGCAGAAGCAGCCGCAGCGCCGGCAGAGAGTGTGGCGGTGCGCCGCGCAAACCGCCCTCTCTCGCTGGTGACTGCTGCGCCACTGGGCGAGGCAGCGGCGGGAGTGCGAAGCTCGGCGAGGCGCGTGTTGAGATCACGTGTCTTCTCATCATCATCATCATCTGCCTTAGCCGTGACGACGTTGGATCTCAAAGCGTAAAGCTAGGCCTAACGTAAAACCTAACGTCAAACCAGCGCATCCGCATCCCCCGTCACGTCAAACAGCTGCGCGGACGGGTTGACGACGTTAGACCTCAAAGTGTAACGATAGGCCTAACTTTACGCCTAACGTCAGGCCAGCGCATACCGGCGTCCCCCCCCTTTCCCGCTGCGCCGCCAGCAGTTTGGCCGGCTCCTTAGCAACGATGAAGCCGTAACTATGGAGCCACATGACGCGTCGCAGCCAATGGGAATTTAGGTGCCGTTTTTCGCTGCTACAAACACAGTCGGCTTCGCTCCATGGGACAGTTAATGCTTTCGCATTAAAATGTCTCCCTGTGTGTATCTGTGTCTGAAATCCCGGTACTTGTTTTCCATTTTTGCATTAGCATTTCGGGGGTATCCCATTACCTAAAAGCAAATGTATATCAACATCTGTATTTTAGCATTAAAATACACGCACCTCAGTATTTGTCTTCCGGAATACTTTTCGGAGTATCTCCGCCCAGCACTGCTTGCATTATATACAGGGTATCACAAAAGAAAATTTACACGGCCCTTTTTACCGCAAAAATAAACTAGACATCGCCGAACGCTCATTCTCCGCCCAAAGGTAGCGCTAGAGATCACAACCAGATGCCAAAGTTTCAGCCCGATCCGATAACTTAATCAAAAGTTATAAATAATTTTCTAAAAATTTCAATGGGAAAATGGCGTCCGACGGAGTTTTCGAACATATGGGGCTCTATGCCTCCAGAAACCGAAAACGGGCGAAAATGGGCTCCATTTTCCCATTGAAATTTTCAGAAAATCACTCATAACTTTTGAATAAGGTACCGGATCGGGCTGAAACTTTGGCATCTGGTTGTGACTTCTGGGGCTACTTTTGGGCGGAGAATGAGCGTTCGGCGATGCCTAGTTTAGATTTGCGGTAAGAAAGACCGTGTAAATTTTCTTTTGTGACACCCTGTACATATGTATGCTTCGAACGTGCCTGCAGGCAGTTTCGGTGTGACCCTTGGCACAGGACTGTCACACAAGGGAGAAACGCACCTCAGAAGGTGTGAGCAAACTGTCTTTCGTATGAAGCCGTGTGACCGCGGCTTCAATAGTGCAAACCTGTAAACTGGACTGCAAACGTTCACAAGCCTCCACCTGGCACCTCGTCGGCGTGAAAAATGAAGGGTGAATGAATGGAGCGATCTGAATACTCCTCGCGCTTGTTCCTGTGTAATTTAGATATCGCTTAAAGTTTTTTCCCTCATGTCATATTTCGAGGAGGAAAGGAACCTTGGATGTGGGAGTAAAATTATTAGGTGCGTCAGGCACACTTCTGCGAACCTCGACAAAAGCTTCTGCCGAACCAGTGCATAAAAGTCTCTTCGCTTTATCGCCAAAAACACGGATCCGACCCAACGCGTTAATCATCGTTAATCTCTTTATATCACGCTAACGCACGCAAGTCTAACAGTTCTCGATGAGAGTTCAAATAAATGCACGAAGGAGAGGTAAAAAAAAAGAGCGAGATGCGCAAAGTCGTCCGCTAAGTTGCGAGACGTGCTTCGATGTCTACTCCACGCGGACGGATACAAAATTTGGAAAACAAAAATAGAAGTGACAAAAAAAATAGTGCGCACCTCGCAGGCGGAAGGAGCTGAGTGCTGCGACACAGCGGTTCGTGTTTTGCCTTCTTGATCGATGACGGGAATGTGTTGCCGGAATTTCCAAAATGCGTTCCTGACACTCATAAAGATGGACGATAAGCTGTGTTCCAATATCCTCCTCTCTCTCTATCCCCCCCCCCCTTTTTTCGCGCACCATTTTGTTTTCTTGCTTCTGACTCTTCAAAATTTAACAAATCAAAATATGCGAGCGAATAAGATAAAAAAGAGAGAAAGACAGAAGACAAAGCAGACGAAAGAACCTTGGCTCTCCTATGCAAGGAGCGAAAGTGGAAAGAGAAAGCAACATTGTGCCGAGGAAGGGTGACCCTTTTTTTATATCCCGGTTCTGCTTCGGAAACACGTGGACTGCGTTTCTTTTTAATTTTGTTTTTTCTCTCCTGTAATTGCTAGGTGAAGCGTTAAGTTTCCAATATCGACTGCCGGAGAGGACATCAGTCTAAATCAGATTTTCAAGAATTGTGGCCCGCCTTATTTGTTGCTTTAGCAACTACGGTAAAATAATAACAACAACAACAACAAAGCGCTTGCGCAGTAAAATGTGCTTTCTTCGCTTGTTTCCTTGTCTCGGGGTAAATAAGTGTAAACGTGTCTTTCTTCTGCAAATAAACTCGTATTTTCGCCCTTTATTTCTTGCTTGTGCATATTTATTCAGTCAGTGTCCCTTCGAGTCTAGATACTTATCTGAGTTTGGAATGCCGTTGGGAGTGAATCATAATTGATGCGATTGCACACGTAGTGCGCGTGCTCCGCAAACAGCTCTCCGAAAATCGAAACATATGTGCATGCACTATATGCGGGATGTGACATGATTTCAGAACTTCCGAGTTACACCACTTCAGCCATCTTTGCGCTTAAAGTAATTTTGTTCCAGTCATCCGAAGCCTTATCTGAAATCGCAGTGAACGCGTTTAGTCCTCCAGCAACGTTACAGCAGTCAGTGTGAGAGCCAAACGATCTCTCGTGAGATTCCCGACACCGTATCTAAAGCTTCGCAGAAGTCGCAGCATTGAATCGTAACAATCCCCGATATCTCCCTCTTTGTTCTAAGATCTAAAATGGCGGCGCCCACTAGAGAATGGGATGGTGGAGCGCCAGTACTCGAAGCGTAGCTTGTTTGCTGACTCTAGCCATGCCGACATGCCCGCGGAGCGCGAGT
This sequence comes from Ixodes ricinus, assembly GCA_037355805.1. Classification (NCBI taxonomy): domain Eukaryota; kingdom Metazoa; phylum Arthropoda; class Arachnida; order Ixodida; family Ixodidae; genus Ixodes; species Ixodes ricinus. Next base: position 114,342 of record JAZHYW010006222.1, read on the forward strand.
GGCACGACGCGTCGCGCGGCTTAAACGCGAATCGGACTCAGTTTTGCATAATTGAAGAGCGAGTTGAATACTTGGACTCATTACGTATAAACTTTGGGAGAAAATCTGGGCCCTTCTTTTGAAATGTAAATGACCGGATCTAATGTGGCCGCCACGGCAGCGGGGGAACTGCCGAGAATTTCGGCGAACGGCGGCTCGACGCGAAGATTTCGGCCAATGAAAAGAAGAATTTAGATGGGCTTGCGCCGAAATGAAGGACTCGCCCGTGATATAGCATTCCGGAAATTCGCAGCGCCTCGCTTTGTCTTTCCGACACACTACAGCAATTCGATGTATACGACGCGTGAAGTAGCATCCATGTTTAGCTGGATCGGTTCATGTTTCTTTAGCATTTTTCGATTTCAGAGAGTAAAGAAGGCAGAGCGGTACCAAAACAGCATGCGCAACGGCTTTGTGATGTATTCGCTTTGTTTTGGGTGCGTTCCGGACTCGAAGTGACAAGAGATAATTAATTGATGCCACGGCCAAAGATATTAGGCAGCATACGAGCCGGCCCGAGCGTGCTTCCAAACGGGCCCACAATTCCCCGCGCCTCGCGGTGCAATGTGGGACGGCGAGAGGTTATTTATTTTGCATATTTTACACATATAGGACGAGCGCGTGCATCGTGTGTACATCTGATTCTAGCGTTCTCTATAATGTTTGCGTAATGTCCCATAAGCTCTACTGGAATATTGTTTGCACGGCCTGGGTACAAAACCCTACAAGGTAGATTGACTTTTTTGATACATGCGAACAACTAAAGAAAACACCTGCTACTGTTTTATCGTTGACACCCGCTTTTCTTTTATTCTTGAGATGCTTGACACATTTCAAGATTTAACTCACTGTCACATGACTGGCGCTAGCGTCGAGATCGTGCGTCAACTCTATGTTCGCTTCAAGATAAGGTCCCTATAAAGTCCCTTATGTTCAGCGCAGTAACACTCTTGTCGGCGCAAGTTCATTAAAACAAGCTAGAGAGACTCAAATGATGAAAGCAAAACAAAGATGGCGAAATATATAAAGAGGAAGCAGAAAAATAGACCGGGAAAATTATTGGTTTTACTTCTTAGGCAAAGCTTGTTAAAGTCTTCGTGTCTCGAAAACGCGAAAGACGGTTTAATTTGACACATATTTTTAATTGTGTTTTTATTTCGTCAAACACAACCGTAATTAGCGTCATCTTGACAGCGCTACCCTATTCGTGAAACGTCTTCTTAAAAGCGATAGTGATTTGAGCCTTCTTGCTGATTTGAAACTTCTTGTTTGACATCGGCCCGCTCTTGCCTCTCTCCTAAACACTTACTGTTGGTCGTAAATTTTTTTGTGTTTATCGGTAAGGGAAATCGCCCTATGTTTTTAAGTGATTATTCATTTTCAAATATCGGTGTGTTTTAGTGTCTTCTTTCGGACAGATGCGAAAAACAGTGATTATCAAGAAAAAAGATGAAAAACCAAGATCTCAAGTTAAAGAGGAAAGTGTCTTGGCATACGCAGTCCTAGCTGGAGTAGAAGTTTAAACAAATCTGTGTTTTTGCGGTTATATTCTCTTCTATTTTCAGATACCGAGTGATGTTCACCGGTGTTATTTTGTTTTAACCAATTTTGTATTTTTGACACCGACGGATATTTATAGAGATTTTTCGGGTCTAACATATTTTGTAATTTTAACACCGATAGATATATAGCGGTGCTTTTCGGTTTTCACCATGTTTTTGTTTTTTGCCCCGACGGGTATTTATCAGTGTATTCCGGTATCAGCCGCTTTTATATTTTTACGCCAATGAATGTTTATTGGTGCATTTCGGTTTTAGACGATTTTGGTATTTTTGACACTAACGAATGTTTATCGGTGTTTTTTTTGTATTAACCACGACCGTATTTCTGACACCGACGAACGTTTATCGACGTATTCCGGTTGAAAACCTAAAAATATAAAACCTGCAAATAAATAAAAGAGATAGAAGAAAGCATCTTGTAACCTTTCTTACTTGTACCGATGCGCATCTACAAGGAACTGCTCATCGGAGCGCACAAAGACGTTGCGCGAAGAAGCAAAATAGCGAAGAAAAACGGGAGAAAAAGAAAGAAAGAACAAAACAGACTGAACAAGAGGGCGTCCATCAGCAGAAATCTTTGCATCAAACGGAGACAGCGTTTTTGTGCCACGGCCCGTCCTCCTTTTGTGTTTCCCTCGTTAGTTTGTTTCGCGCTCCCTCATTTTGGAACCTTTTTTTTTCTTCGTTCTTAGAATGAACTTCCGGCCCCTCGGACGTTCTTGGTGCGGTTAAAGCAAAATTGAATTCCTGGCGCAAACATCAAAGTTGCCCCGCAGCTACCTTTATTTCCGGGTACCCTTGGACGATGAGGGAAAAAGAGGGACAAAAGGGCGTCGATTCGATAACCCGAACATTTTTGTTGCGCGGGTACAACAGACTTTTCATGGAATCAATGGTGAACATAGAAACATCTTTACAAAACGCGCGAATGAAAAGAAAAAATAAATGCAGGCCTGAGCGAACAGCGCCGACGAGAACACGGGTCCTACAATAAAAGTCTGTCTCGGGGCCTTTTTCTTTTTTTAGAAAAGATGGCCCTTTTTTGAAACAATGCGGGGTCAGAAAGCTTGCACACGAGATTTATATGGAGGCTACAAATCAGTCTGGCTGCTTTGCTGGAAAGCACTGCAGCGCTCACTGCAACCCCCGTGGGGGCGCCGCGAAACTCGAGGTTAAAACTAGGGTTAGACCTTAAGAAAGCAGTCTGCGCCGGGATACGAGCAACACGTTCTCTCGTCAATTCCGTCGCGGTCGTAGTCACTGCGCCTATTGCTTTGGTAGGTCCAAACCATAGCCTCCTTTATTCTGCAAAGCCTGTCTATCCCCCGGAGGAGACGCGGAGCGCCCGGCCTCCGGAAAAAGGCGAAAGGTTACCGATATGGTAGCGCAGAGCCGCTTGTTGGGTGTCCCCTCAGCCAGCGCCACTTGGCGGCCTGCGGCCTCTCCTCAAAACACATCTGCGTTTGGGTGCTCGCATTACCTCCGATATAATAGAACACGCAAAGGCGCGGTCAGCGCGGGGGTCATGTTAATCGCTAAATGCTCAAGCAGCAAAATAACTACCTTTCAACCGCAACAAAAAAAAAAGATCACCCGTCCGTGTTTTAGGATTTTACCGCAGCGGCAGTTTTGGCGCTGCCTAAAGGGTCCCTGCTTAGGCGGTGTCGCCCCTGCTCGAGCACTCTTCCTTGTTCCTCCTTTCCCCTTTACAGCGGTCGGATTTTTTCGCGATTTGACAAACTTTGTAGAACAAAGGAGGCCATGTCTAAAGATACCTTCGGCCTCGTCACACGCCGAGATTGCACTGATTGGCCCTTCCAAGTGCTTTGCAAGAAAGTAAACTCACCGGATTTCTTGTACGTATAATATTTCGGTATATGTACGTATTTCGCAATATATTAAGAATAATGCGTGACACGTAAAATTTCGAAACTTCAATTTTGTTGTTGTACGCGACACAATTATTAGTGAATGTTCGTGTTTATCACGGCGTCATGACTGCTGGATCGCCACCTCTTAATTACTGACTGTGGTTTGGTCGGAAGATGCTTACCGTCATATCCTGAAATATGCCCCACCACCTAAAGATAGCCCACCCATACTTTTCACATAACGTTTTTTTTTCTCGAGAACACCGAAATAATATTTATTTCTAGCAATTGTACTGTTCTGGCAAATTGTGACCTCGTCATAAATTAGGTTAGTTAGCTACGTCGTGAGACAAGCGAACATTGCCGACTGCAGTGACTGGGAAGGGCCGGTGTCTCTGCACCATTGCCCATCGACGTGAGAACAATTTGACAAATCACAAAATACAAAATATTTATATATATATATTTTATTTTCATGATTGCACAGTGAAAGTTAGCCCACTACTTATCTTCACCCGCTTCGCTCTCGCTTTTAGATGGGCTATCTCTCGGGAGAGGTAGAATCTTGAGTTTGAGTTCTTGAGTTGAGAATTTGAGTTCATCGCTGGATGCGAGGCTCATCGCATACAAAAATCAAGTAACAGCTGCTAGTATCAATGTAGTTGCTGATGACTTCAGAAGCGCAGACCGCGGCCTATTATGTTCACGTTTCTTGTATAAGGTTAGTTGGTGACACATTACGACAATGACCAAAGTATGATGACCAGTAATAGAAGACACACACACCAAGAGCGCGCTTGCAACTGAAGTTTAATCTGAATTCATTGAATAGGGAAAGCATATATGCTTTATCAACAAAACACACACCGATATTCTGTACACACATGGTCCTACCAATCTACATTTATTCTTACTAGCATGGCCTATCAAAGGCCTGTAAATACGCCACTTCTGAATCATAATGGGCAATCAATGGGGCACTAACGTGTGTATAGTGGGCGCACTTTATAAAGTACGCTTCTGAAAGTTTTCTTGTAATTTTGTTTCGATTCCGGCTCAATATAATTTATACGAAGAAAGCAAAACACATACACCGGAGAGAGACAGACATGTACATGTTTGTCTCAGTCCCATGTTTGTGTTTTGCTTTCTTGGTATTGATTATCAGCTTAATACGCTCGTCAAACTCATCGAGATATTTGTTTCCTGAAACTTTGGGTCACCAATCGCATCTATTACCGAGAGCACGCACCGGCAATAAGATATTCACCCGCGGGTCATCGTGGTGGTGCACCGCAATATATGCGATTGTGCCCCAAAGTTTCAGGAAACAATTATATTGAGCCGGAACCGAAACAAAACGACGAGGGAACATTTTAGAGGCGTATTTTATGAAGTGCGGTCACGACACATGCGCTAGCGCCCCATCGATTGCCCTCTTTGAATCAGAAGTGGCGTATGTAGAGGCCTTTGATAGAGCAACCTAGAAATAATAAATGTAGATTAACAGGGCGATCTATTTACATGATGTGGGTGTTTTTTTTTTTTTTTGTTAAAGGCATGAACGTTTTTTTTTGTTTGATCAATTCAGATTACACCTCTCTTGCAAGTGCGCTCGTGGTGTGTGTCTTTTTTTACTGGTTCTTCGTCTTTTTAGTGTTTTTGATTGTCATGTTTTTTGCTTCGTGTTGCGTTCTTCCGCGCTTTTCTCGGTAAATGTCGCAATCTGATTGGCTGCTGTGGCGATAATAAGATAGTCGGGACTAACCACGTCCTCTGTTCCCCGAAGGCATATTCGCATGGCGGACATGTCCCCGGACAAGTTCCTACAAAATCGGTGACGTCACCTTTTTTGTGGTTCGAAATCCGCCATGTTCCAGGCAAAAAAAAAAAGAAGATATGTAAAACTCAAAAGCTGGTCCGCGGACCGCCGGAACATATCAGGGGACGAGTCCACGGATCTGTTGAATATTGCGTATCAGGTGGGCAAACCTCACAAAATAGGTCCGCGGACCTGTCATACCACAGTTATCGATATTTTTAAACCGTTGAATTGCCGCTTTTTCCTGTTTCGTCGAGGTCCGTGCACAGTCCGTGGACTCGACTAACTCGGAAGGAAGTTGGAGCCAATCACGCCAAACTGGCCGCGCGTCAATGGAGACACCAGCAGTCGTCTCTTTTTTTCCACGGACCACTTTCGGCGTTTGTTGTTATGGCTACCTGAGTTACACAAGTGCTCACAACTGTTATTAAGCCGAGGATACTTGGCTCAATAGCGATAGGCCGGAGTTTCACGGCGGCACCAACCGTCATTGAGCCGCTAACGATCACTGACTTGAACAGAGCTTGCCTACACCAGTTAACTGGTGGGGGCTCGCCCCAATAGAAAAAAAATGTGTCGGCATCCGCGGCATTGCCGTCGATGGCCAGTGCCAGCGGCGAATTTACTATTGCGGAAGATTGGCGGTTGTATCTAAAAAGTATCGTAGCAGCAAATATTGTCGAGAAAGGTATGCTTCGCGGGGCTAGAGCTTCGCTAAGACGATCACGGCACGTTTCGGAAGTCCACGCTCGGCGAGTGTGGCCATTGGGATGTCGGTGCTGATAAGACTTTCCTTATGTCTCTCTTCCTTAAATTTGTGTGAAACCTCCTGGTCATAGTTTTTTACTCTAAAGATGGAAAAAAAGAAATGTATTATATTTTGTGTTAAACGTTTATAATGAATGTATGCATATAATTCATTTGCATCACTGAAAAAAAGTAATGTGACATCAGTTTTGGTTTTGTCTCGGTTCCAACTGGGATGGAAGGTTGGGGTTGTTAGGCCTATATACCGTGTAACACTTGGTAACACCGGATAACTTAGTTGAGCTCGACAACAGTTGGGACATACCAACAATCGTATGCTCAATGATCGTTTAAACGGCCCCTGTAACAGGGTTATTATTTGACTGCTATTTTTGAACGGTTGACACTAGTTGACACCTTATTCAACCGAGTGGTTTTATGTTATATCTTGCAATTACTGTCTTCATCCCTGCCACATGTATTTATACCTAAAATCTATAATGTTTCATCACCTTTTTTAGTGTAAAATTCAGAAATTGGTCTTAGCATTTCAATCCAGGAAACGACCTCTAAGAAAACAAACACCAATTCAAAATCTATTAAATAGAAAAGGCTAACGTAGTTTTCTCATAGCAAGATGAAACAATGAGTTCCACAATCACAACGCGAAATCATGTGATCATTTATGACTATTGAAAGTTGTTGTGAAACGTGTTACCACTCTTTCAGCAAGCGTAAAGCTAGCTTTGGCGGAATGCGGATGGTAAGATCGTTATCTCCAAACGGGCCCCCGACACCGTCAAGCTGCCTTTGGCAGCTCTTTGTATGAGGTACCGTTGACTATAAGGCCAAAAATAAAGATTGATTCATTGATTGATCGCGTTCCGCCACTGCTAGCTTTGCGCCTGCTTCACGAAGGGTAACTTTGGTGCGCCCCGAGTTTCCCCACGAGCTTCAAGTCGTTATAAAAAGAGTTGATTCAGTGGTTTTCGATGACGCTCAGTAAGTTTCTAATTGGTACCCTGTGTTCATTTTCACAAATTAAAAAGTTAATTAAAATTTTTTAGTTAATTACTCACCAGAGAGTGACGGTTGTTTGCCCGTCGAATGTTCGCCGAGCTCGGAAAACATATATTGAAGACGGCATTAACGTAGCAGTAAATACGCCTTTTTTAAAAATCTGTTTCGAATAAAAAATATTACCCTGTACATTTTATTTCAGGAAAAAAATAAATGTGTTTAGATTTCTTTTCGCATTTTGATTTTTCAAAGGACTAGTTATCTCGCGTTCTGGAAATGATTTTATCTTTATTTTTTTAAATCCTAAATTAGACCGGCAACTTCTAACTGCTAGAAATGTTCATTGTGTTCAAGAATGAAATGCTGTAAAATCTGTTGGATTTTGTAGATCGATAATTTCTGTTCCTAAACATATTTATTGTTTTTGAAGCATTAAGATGTAGGCGGAACTTGATACATACCTATTTATTTTCGGATGGTCAAGGTGACATTCAATTAGTTGCACACTTCCATGTGACATCGAATAAAACGTATTTTATTTAACGTTCAGATGTGTCGAGTGTGAAACATCAGGACTAACTATCACCGGCTCGCCTGGACACTCACTTTTGTTTTATGATACAAACATACTGTTTAATGTGTGCTCCGGCCTTTGGTAGGTATTGTGACCCGAGTGTGACCCCAAGTCTCTGTCGTTTTGTGTTACTTAACGAAGAGGAGAATTGCACAGACTATAATCAACGATATCTTAAGAAACGAAGGACGTTGCTTATCATGTTCGTTCTTTGAGATTTGGTTTTGTCGCGAAAATCTCATTGGCTGCGGAGTTTTAAAAAGATGTTAGAAACTTGACATGTTCTGCGTTTCTTAAATATCAGTGACATAGATGCATGTTTGAATGGGTGTCAGAGGGGAACGAAGGTGGCTGGCAGATGGTGAAGGGGGGACGGAAATGTGAAGTGTAATTATATTATTTCCGGCATAAAAGCTCAAGTGCTCTCATGCTGTTGAAGGCAACACCATACTTTCGGAAGTGTTGTCTCGCGCCCCTCCCCGTTTTCACAAACCAAACAAATGCGTACCGCTCTCGTATTCCATCCTCAACCTGTCTCTCTTTTCGAGCGTTCGCGTGCTCGGGAATTCCAAAGCGGGATCAGGGATTCACAAGTGGTGGACGGCGGCGGCGATCACGGAAGCATTTAGGCCACTCCTTTTGGCAAACATGCGCAACCCTCGAACCGGAGGGGGATATTGGACGTCCAGACTCGCGCAATCCATCAACTGGGAGGGGCCTCCGATTGCACACGCGACGCGCGAGCGCGTTGCGGGGATCAACGTGGCCGACGTGGCGGGTGGAAAAGATCAGCGTACACGAGGTAGTTTGCAAGAGGGTAATTCGACAATGCTGACCGTGTTGGGGAAGAAACTTTGATCGTGGCAACATTACAGTTGCTGGCAACTCAGGAAGCACAGGGCATGGTGAGTTCCGTGCATTTAATCATCGGCCAAGGAGATCATCACATTAGCGTATCAATCGATCAATCAATCAATTAGTCAATCAATCAATCAATTATGTGCTTTATAAGGGCGCCGAAGAAGGAACGATGAGGCAATCGTGAACATAATAAGCAATACACTGCGTTTCTTATTTTCTCAGTGACTATAGCGTGTTTTGATTAGGAGCAACGTTGGGTATTTCCCCTTTCAGAAGGTTGACACTGCGTATCGCATGACGAGGGTTTACTACCGAAGACGGCTAATTGCCAGCTCAAATGCTACGAGACGACGAGGGAATTCGTGTAATTTAGGATCGTGCCAGGATATGTTCGAAAAGAAACACTATAATTATCCTTTCAAAAATACTGCTAAGTGTCTGTGGATTGCGCTATATTCACCAACGGCTTAAAATATGCAGGGCCTCACCTAATAGCCTCACACTTCGCGATTGGTTCTTCGGCGGTCTCATCGGCTAATTCCGCAACCTGATTGCCTATGATGTCAATCATAGCCAATGAAGGCTATGAATATGATGCTCGTGACAATGCGTTGCATGAGCTAGCAGTGACTTTATGATATCCATAAAACGTGCACAGAATTTCCAGCGTAAACTTTGGTCCCACATAACTAGATAAGCTTAGTTACGGAACTGCCCATGGACGCTGCTTCCACCGAGCGTAACCCCCTCTCTCCCCACAGTCCGCCTCCCGTCGTTCGCCGCGCCACCCTTTCGGGGACGGCCGCTGTGCGAACTGCAGTGCATTCTATGGGATGAGCATGTTTTCAAGCACCGTGTCTAGATGGCGCTTCACCGTAATCTATGGAATACACATTTTTCAAACCAAACTCTAGATGCCGCTTCAAAGGACGGGAGGCGAAATGGAGGGAGAGAGGAGGGTACCCTCCTCCGCAGGAGTTCCACAACTGAGTTAATCAGGTAACGTTGATGTGAACTAAAATTGAGCTTGCAAAGAAAACGCGTAGTTTGATTTTAAGAAAACAAATAGGAAACGGCCACTCAAAGTGTGCGGCGGTTGACAGCGGCAGCTTTGCGTTGTTGAAACATCCGCTTTACGAAATTTGGTTTTCGTCGATGGTTTTTAAGATATTTGCGTTAGGAACTTTTCTCTTAGCAGAATATAGTTGTAAGTCATGCGCTGTAGGAGACGTGCAAAAAGCACCGACGCGCTGCCTCTTGTACGTGATGGTCGGTGTCCTGAACCCTTTGCTGTTCTCGTTCCGCAGCGGGGCTCAATCTACTCTGCTAAGCGCGCCGGAGGACCTTCCAGAATCCCGAATTTGCGGCGGCTAGGAAGAAAGAGCTGAGAGGGATAGAGAAAGGGAACGTTAACTCGTCTTGAAAGAGATGACGTGGTTGTGAGAGGGACAACAGCGAGGTGGAGATTTATTTATTTATTTATTTATTTATTCAGGTTACCTAGCACCGCCTAACTAAGGCATTACTACGAGGGAGGGATGCACATACATGAGCAAATGTACAAAAGAACAGGGCACGATAACATGAACGCGCAAAACAGATTTGTAGTATTTACATGGTACTCAGTTGAACAGTGGCACGGGCATGAGAGCGCACGAATCGGTTGAGGAAGTCAGCATTTAAGATATTATCGAAGAACAAAGTTGTTAATGTGATGTTGATTGTATCTTCCGGTAGAGAGTTCCAGTCGGCTGTTGTAGAGGGAAAAAAAGATGTTTTAAATACATCCGTCCTACAGTGGTACTCTCACTTTTTTTTAGTGATTTCTTCTTCCTGATGTGAAGTGAGGAGGCAGCATGTAGTTAGCTTTATTTATGCTGAGGTAATTATGAAATATGCTATGATACAACTTTAAGCGCATACACTTCCTTGTGTGGGCCAATGAGACTAAATGCAGTTTTCTTTTTAGCTGACTAATACTCGATCTAAAATTGTAATTACTTGCTATAAACCTAGCTGCTCTATTTTGTACTTTCTCCAGTTGGTTCACAAGGTAGGCCTGGCTGGGGTCCCAAGAAACACTTGCGTATTCTAAGATAGGTCTAATATATGTAACATATAATGTGCTTTTAATGTTCATAGGGCAGTATCTGAAGTTTCTTTTAATAAAGTTAAGCATCCAAGTTGCTTTTGCGGTTATGCAGTCCACGTGTTTTATCCAGGTAAGGTTTTCTGAAAAATATACACCAAGGTATTTTATATCTGATACTGTCGCCAAAGACAGTGGCCTACCAACTTGTTTTTGAGTGGGGGGGGGGCAAACCAGACGCCCCCCCCCCCCCCCCCAGGGTCGGGGGCGGTGCCCTTGGTATCCCTTGGGCACCGCCGGCCAGTGTTTGCCCTGCCCAGTGGCGGCTGTTTCAGGTGGGGCAAAACACATGCCTTGCCCCCCACTCTGAGAACTAACGGGAGGGGGGGGGGCGAGCGCCCCCTTGCCCCCCGGTTGGTCCGCCCATGGCCAAAGAATTTCCGCTGATGTCACATGTAAATAAGGTTGGCTTGGGCCTACGCGTACAACGTACGTGATTATATTTATTTATGTTTAACTTCATGCCCCATGTGTCGCACCAGGCTGAGATACGGCGGATATCATCTTGCAGTGCCCAACAGTCGGCAATTTCCTGAACTTCAGAGTAAACTGCACAGTCATCCGCATAGAGCCTTATCTTTGATTTCAGTGACTGGGTAATATCATTGATAAAAATCAAAAATAAAAGCGTTCTCAATACTGACCCTTGTGGGACTTCGGATGTGGCTGGTACGTGGGCTGAGTGCTTGCCTTTGATTAAAACGGATTGTATTCTCTGGTGTAGATAGTCGGTCAGCCATGCGATAATGTTAGTGGGTAAGGTTAATGTTGAAAGATTATGGATGATAAGGGCATGAGGCACTGTATCAAACGCTTTCTGAAAATCAAGAAATATGCAATCTACTTGAAGTCTGTTGTCAAATGAATATGCAAGATCGTGATAAAACTCAATCAGCTGCCTTTCACAAGAAAATACTTTTTAAAACCGTGTTGCGAGAAAGTGAGATAGCTATTTTGTTTAGATGACTGAAAATACTGCTGTAGAATATATGGAATCGCTTTTGCACATCCGGTACGGTCCGATGGGCCTTCGGGTACAAACTGCGCATGCGCTACCGCAGAAGACTCGCATATGCGCAGCTCGTACAGGAGGACCCCCCCCCCCCAAAAAAAAAAAAATCCTGCTCAGAAGGTAGAGCGAAACTAAAGGCTATCGACAAGGAATTTAAAACTGCAGCGAGTGAAGCAAGAACTAACTTTCTTGAGTCATTTCTATCGCGAATTAGAAAGAACCCGGAGGAGTTCTGGAGGTACGTTAAACGTAACAGAAAAGATAAAGTATGCATCCCACCACTTGCGCCTAACGGCGATTTAATAGAAAGTAGACTTGGGCAAGCAAACTGCCTTAACGACTTTTTTGGCTCAGTCTTTTGACCTGAAACGTTAAATTCTAATCATTCAAGTCTAGCTAGAACGAATAATGAAACCATGGGGCAGGTATTAATCGACGAGCATGGAATTACGCTGCTACTGTAGCGTTTGGATCCATCCAAAGCGGGAGGATCAGACGGCTTGCCAAGTACTATCTTTAAAGTTGTTTTTCGCGGTCCGTTGCACCGTTTCTCAATGTGTTGTTTACTAAGTCCCTTAACAGATGTGGCCTTCCCAGCGATTGGAAGACAGCTTGTGTTGTTCCTGTGCATAAATCTGGACCTAGGGAGCTTGCCACGAATTACCGACCCATCTCTCTAACAAGTATTGTTTGTAAAACATTAAAACATATTTTATATACTAGCATTATAAAACACATCGACGCGCATGCATTGTTTAATCCAAACCAACGTGGTTTTCGGCAGGGAGTTTTATGTGTTACTCAACTATCAGAGTTTGTTCACCAAATAAGTGAAAAGTTGGATCAGCGAAGATTCATAGACTGTGTATTTATAGATTTCAAAAAGGCGTGTGATGTCGTAGACCACAACTTACTTGTTCATAAGTTACATAGTTTTAATATTAACCCTCGCATGGTTGAGTGGACTCAGGAATATTTAAATTTAAGATCTCAATATGTGGTTGTAAATGGTGCTGCATCTGAAACTATGGACATGACGTCAGGCGTCCTACAGGGGTCGGTGCTAGGCCCGTTGTTGTTCTTGGTTTATATTAATGACGTCGCAGAAACTATCACTTCTTATATGAGACTGTTTGCAGACGACTGCGTCGTGTATCGAGCAATTAGAAGCGAGGAAAAACAACAATGCATTGCAACGCGACCTTTTCAGAATACACAGGTGGTGCCAAGAATGGAATATGAAGCTAAACCTAGAAAAAACCGTACATATGTATTCTTCAAGAAAAAAAGATGGACTCTAAGAATGTATACATCATTGACAGTACCCCACTACAAACTGTGTTTGAATTTATATACTTAGGAATATACCTAACACCGTCATTGTGTTGGCACAGGCACGTTGATTTCGTAACAGGGAAAGCTTGTAAAGTATTGGGATTTTTACGACTTTTTACTTATATCAGGTCTGTTCTCGAGTACGTGTACAGTCTGGGACCCACCACTGCTGTTGATAAAAATAAACTTGAAAAAGTTCAAAACTTAGCGGCTAGATATGTTTCCGGGAATTATAACGATCAATAAAACTGCGCCGACTTGACATAACAAAATAAACAATTTAATCAAACGTTTCGTTCCCATGCGGGAGACATCATCAAGTGAAACCTTCAAGCAGGAATGAGAAAAAAAAAAAACTTCGACAGTCCTATTCGACAATCCGATGTGTACGCGGATTTGCTTAAATAGGACTGTCGAAGTTTTTTTTCTCTCATTCCTGCTTGAAGGTTTCACTGATGATGTCTCCCGCATGGGAGACGAAACGTTTGATTAAATTGTTTATTTTGTTATGTCAAGTCGGCGCAGTTTTATTGATCATTATGAGTCCCGGCTTTTGGAATATTTTTGCGGGAATTATAACAGCGGACTCAGCATGACAAGACTGAAGGAATTCTTAGTCTGGGAATCTCTTCAAAAAAGAAGGAAAAAACTACGGCTAAAATTATTTCATAACATTTACCACTGCAGAATTGGTATACAGCACGAAAACTACATTCCCCCCCCCCCCCCCCCCCCACGTTATATCTCTCATCGTGTCGATCACGAACGAAAGGTACGTGAATTTAAATATGACACAAACCAAATTAAATCTTCTTTTTTTCCCAAGTTCATTAGCGAATGGAATCAATTGCCTTCGGAGGTTTTTGACATTTTAGACAATGACGCTTTCTTTGCTGCATTGTGAGAAGTGTTTTCTTTTTATTTCTCGTGTACTTGGTATGCATGTGCGCGTTCTGTTATGCCCCTTTGTATTGCTTAAATGTATCCCATTGATGTACATTTCCCCCACTGTAATGCCACCTCGATCGCGTGTGTTTCTGCGTTCGGACGCGGGAGGATTTCGCCCAAAAGGGACGCTAAGAGCTGCCTGTGAAAGTTCATTTATCTCCCAGGATTACTCACATGAAGTATGAAGATTAGTGAAATTCAAGCTGATGAGATTTTACATGCAACTCGTGGTTCGCAAGTATAGGTCATCGAACAGGACCTGCCGCGATGACCCGTGACCCATCGCAGTGTCCGAGTGCAAGCCCCTAGCCGTCCGCCGGCCGGATCGAAATGTCCCGCCATTACCGGAGGGAAACCTTCTTCATCGAGGCTCCTTCATCGACCCAACGCCGATTTTCTCCCCACCAAAAATGTCTGCCCCGCCGACTCCTTTTCCGACCTTCCCAAATTGCGCTCTTCTAAATGGGAGCCCATCAGAGCCCTTTCCGGCCTTCATTTCCTGCACCTTTGTTTCAGTCTCGGCGTTGCAGTCAAGCGACACCGGAGGGCGCCGCTAGACGTCCTACCGACGGCGTGTGCCCCGCATGAGGGCGGAATCACGAAAGGAAGTCGGCGCCTTCCCCGATAACCTCGCTTCGCGTTTGATCTGAAGCCTCATTGTGTTCCTTCAATATGAATCGGGGTATCGTCCGAAAGCGCCTACGCTCCTCAACTGAGCCGCGGTCCCACTGCTCATACATCGTAAACAAGACAGTCTGCGGACGCTGTCTGTTTCCTCTTTGTATGACGGTCACATTGGGCATACAAACACTGTTTGCAGACATCTTCAAAGCACGTATGAAGCAGACAATCTTCCAACATGTGGGAACGCGTCCGCGGACAATGTTGTCGTCATGTCTACAGGGAACACCGCGTCTTTTCTCCAGTGCATGAGCAGTGGACTGCGGCTTTAGCTATGGCGGTGGGAACGCGTCTCCGTCTGCTAAGTCGACCTTCCAATGAGGAGCGTAAAGTTTGTCTGCTTCTTGCAGAGGGGTTGCGATGATGTCAAAACGCTGAGCTATTATTGGCTGATTAAAATATTAGTGGGTAGAATTCGAGGCATCTGGCACGGAGGTCGACCCGCTGTCTATTCAATCCAAGGCCAATCAGAGCTCGGCGTCCGTTCTGACGTCACTGCAACTCCTGCGTAAGAAGCCGACGACTTGCTCTCCGCGTACACCCTATGCATTCAAAGCGGTCCCGAAGTGGAAACATGCAACGTCGCGGGAGGCGGAGTGTCACGTTGTCCGAGGTCGCAATCCTGGCGGTTAATCCTAAACGTTATGGAAAAAAAAAAAATACGAGCGGACGCCAGTATCGCGGTCGTCACTAGTTCCCAACTCATGGGTACTGAAGCTTTCCTGGATCGTCCAACTGGAGAGCGACATATGCGGCCAAAAATGAGGGAGAGGAGGAGACTAGAGCTCGCGGGGACGTCAAAACGTCGAGTTCTTGTTGGAGTGATGAGGGAGGAGATGGAAAGTGACTGGATTAGACGCAAAGCTGGCTAGCTGCCTTTGTCTCCGTTGCACTGGGCGAACGCATTAGAACGCGGAACGCCGGCGTCCAGTGTGTGGATTTCGCGTTCGAACGCGTTAATGAGCGCAGTGGAGACAAAGGCGGCTAGCTATAGGTCTACCCACTAATCATTCCAACCAGAGACCGGCGTTCTCACGTCCCCCTCAACTCTCGTTTCTTCTTCTCACTCAGTTTCTGGCCGCAAAGTCTGCGTCGGGTTAAAGGTGTCATGGAAGGATATTTCTACCTTCCCTCAATACTACCTAGAAACACTCCCTAACGTTAATAACTGGATAAACTTGCCTTTTTTTTCTAGGCAATGGCAGTCGCCGAAAAAGTTCGCGGTGTATGAGCATCCTTCATCCCCTGAACACGGAGCCAGAACAAGCGGCCACGTGGCCTGGTGCTTATCCTATGCCGCCAACGTCCATCATAACCCCGCAATGGGGTTGGCCAAGTAGAAAACACGTGCTGAGCTCGAGGCATTTTTAGAGTTCGGCTATCCCCATCACCGCAGTGTTTGGACACGAGCCACTACCCAAGTTTCTGTTGATGTATTTATTGTTACCAATCGAGGTCGAGTGCTCACGTTGTTCTCCTGTCCAATTCATGATCCGAGCTCGACCGTCGTTAGGCAGAGGTCGGAGCTCGCCAGCTCCGACCTCTCAGCCCAGCGTAGCCTGGGGGAGAGGGCCCGGGCAGCCAGCGCGGACCAGGGCTTCCCGGACTAGAGGAGGCCCCCACCGGGCGGGCGCCCAACCATCAGCGCCTGAAGCTCCATTTATTAAAAGTTTATTCCTCCTCGTCCCCGTTTTATCCTCGCAATTTCACCGCGGCAAAGAAGCTTCTGAATCCGTGGTGGTCTGTAAGAGTATACTTGGGTCAGACTAGGACCGGTACGCCTCTGCAAAGTCACGTACATACCAACCAGATATCGTTTCATGACGCTTTTAAGAACTCAGTAGATTATCCGATTCGAGAGTGAGCTTTTTGATTATGATAATACATCGTCCCACCCGCAATCAAAGCGCTGAGAAGCTACCTGGCCTCATAACCTGTCACCGGTGGTACCAGCAGCCCAACAGCCAGAACCGACTCTCTCCTGCAATTTGACAAATAAACAACGACAACCAAAGCAGCTGTAGCTGCAAAATCCACACAACCCCGAAGGCGTATTCGGGAAAGCTTGTGAAGGAAGTGAACGGACCCATTGCGGCGCTGTGAGTGGCGCATTTTCATGAACTTCATATTTCCTGGTGAACGGAGAGAAAGTGAGGAAGGGGCGGCCTGAGGCTTGGGTAAACACGCCTTGGTGAATTACACTCTTTCCTTTAGCCGACACCCAGATTCGCTTTCCCAATATGCGTAAGCGAATCAGAAAGTCGGCTAAGGTATAGCGCGTTAGTCATTGAGGCGTGTTTAGCTAGGCCTCGGGCCTCCGTTCGTCTATCTCAACACTTAAACCAGGGAAAGTGAAGTCCACGAATAGGTGCCAGCGAAACTGCTGAAATTGGTCCGTTGACCTACTTCACAAACTTTTTTCCGAGTACGCTTCCCGAAACTACACATGGTACTTCTTGGACCTATCACGTGTGCAAACAGAATAATTATGCAAAAAAAAAGACAAAAAAAAAGAAGGAAGATAAACTTTCTCTTGCACTGCAATGCACCCTATCGTCTCTCAAGATGTTGCCGGTGCTGAAACCAGGATCAAGAAGGTAGAGCTCGCGCGTTGAGACGGTCCCAGCCGGTCGCTACCGACGCGATTCATTAACTCCGCACACAATCCATGAAAAAAAAGAAAAAAGAAAAAAACACGAACGGTCTAACCAAAAAAATAAAAAAGAGTGAGCTCAACTCTAGTTGACGAGGGAGCGCCGGAAAGCACACTCCGTCGAGATTTGAAGCCACCTCCCCCCTCTCCCTCCCCTTTTCTGCCCCTGTCTTTCTAGCCGAGTGATTAATAAATGATTCTTCGAACTAATTAGCATTATTAATTCTCGTCCCGAACCAAACGCTCCATCCTCCGCGTCTGCCGTCTGCCATCTTTCCTCGCCGATACTCCGGTTTAACTGCGTTTTATACAATAAAGATAGTTCCTTGTGGAATTTGTTCAACTGTTTTGTTGTAAATTTATGTTACAAATAACGAGCGCGAATACGCGTGTCCTGGAACGGCAAATAATAATGACAAAAAGGAAGAAAATCATACCGAAAACATCTGCGTTCACGTTTTTTTCGACCCTTTTCGAGCACACGTGTAGGCAGTCACATATGCTGATCAAGCTCACGAAACGGAGTCCCCTTGTTCCAGTATTTAAATGCTGCCAAAACCACCGGGTTTGGATAATCCGTAACCCAGAAAGTAAATTATAAAACAACATATATTTACTATTGCAAGCATTTAATTCGATCGAAGTCACGTACTGAAAGTTTTACGCATGGGAGAAGAGCGTGTTGGTTCAAGTCAAGTATGAAGAAATAATTAAACAATTAAAACTGGTGCAATGCTACAACACATCTTTCATGATTTATGATGAAAGATGTGTTGTATTGTCCCAGTTTTAATTGTTTTATTCTTTCTTCATACTTGAAAGTTTTACTCTGAATCGAACAAAGATGCCGCGTCCCATTATAGATGACGCCTTCGTCGCCGATAACATGTGGCTCTAAACTTTGCTGCATTGTTCAAGGGTAATAAGTTCTCCACTCTGACTCGGGAGCGTATACGCATGTAATGCGAGGCGACGCCAAAAGGAGATCAATCAATTTGTTGCGAAACCTCTATTATCACAGGCAACCAAGAAACACCGGATGTGGCGATGCCCCGATCGTGTCATTACCTCTCCGGAGCCAAGGAGATTATAGTATTAGCTGATCAGGATGGCGAGGGACGAACCTTTTTCAAAAGTGCGCGCCATCTAGCAACTACTGCGCCAAAAAATCCGAGTACGCACTTTGAGCAAGTACTCTGATCATGTATCATCGGACACGACGAACTGAGTCAGCGTTCGGGCAGAGGACTCGGATCCGAACACCGGCCTCCTGCCCAAGAAATGGCGACCATCAATGTTGCCTAGTGGACTTTTGAAAAGAGTTTATTAAAAGAGAAATAGTGTGAACCCCGCAAGTCACGCCCTCCGTTTCTTCATCTGTTTGTTTTTATGCGGAGTGCAAGTCGTCTGGTTCCTGCGCAGGAGTGGCGGTTAGTCAGAACGACGCCGAGCTCTGATGGGCTTGGATTGAGAGGATTGTTGGAAGACCTCTATGCTAGATGCCTTGAGGTCTACGCACTATTTGTTTTTTCAATCAGCCAATAAGAGCTCGGCGTCGTTCTGACGTCACCGCAACCCCTGTCCAAGGAGCAGACGAACTTGCACCCCGCATAGAAATAAGATACTTAGGCGAAAATTTTCAGCATTTCCACTCTGGTGAAGAAGGAAGACCAGCGGAGCTGTACAATGGAAAGTAGTGGCCGGCTACAAATCGGCAAGCCAGAGTGGGAAGGTTGCCGCCATCTATGACAGACGGCGGCAACCAGATTCGTGGCTTACCGCCGTTTCTCATAGATAGCGGTAGGTGTTCAGAGTTCGTTGTCTTCATTTCTTTGCGGGGGACACGATCCTGGGGAAACTAGCCCTTAACAGCTCCGCTGTAAAAATTTTATGAGTAAATGACATTCTATTTTACTTGTTTCTCAAGATGAGGAAAATATTTTGTCCAATGCTTCTTTTTCCTCGAATAAAAAGAAGAAAAAAAGCAAACTTGATCATGTTGTCAGAGACCGAGGAGCACAAGATGTGTTGAGCGAAAGGTATGCAACCTCGCAGAAATGTACGTCACGTGACTCGACGTGACGCGACGTGACACGTGACATAACGTTTTTCGCTCTATTTAGCGGAGAAAGTGACGTCTCGCAGCATCACTTACCCGTTACTTGAAGAGGGGATATATACGTTAAAGTGACTCGACGTTACGTGACACGGCAGCTAGCGTGCCGTATCACGCTAGCTGGCGTAACAGGCTAGCGTGACACCCTAGCGTGTCATGCTAGCTTTTCCCGCTAAATGTAGCGGGAAAAGTGACGCCACGTAACACAATTTCTCCGCTAAAATTGGCGGGAAAATGGTCGCGGCGATCCTTTAGGGCGCTCCTTCGTGACGGCCCTATGTTTCGGTTATTTGTGACGGTTGTCTCGTGGTATTCGGCTGATAAAACAGTTAAAAAAAGAGTGGCATATAAAACAAAAACATTCTCGTTTTCTTTTTTTTTTTTAATTAACGCGCAGCCTTGTTGGCTGTTTTAATCGGAAAACGTCGTGCGCAAATTTTCATTAAAAAGATGTAAGACGCGTCAGGTTATGCACATTTCTACAGCCAAAGATAAGCCTCTGCGTTTCCTCCAGAGATTCGCACGTTCGAGAAATGATGTGCGAAAAAAAGAAAAAACAGAACACACGCACGCGGAAACACGCGGATCCTCGTTCGTGAACAATCCGTGCAGATTAGGAAACTCGTACAACCAAAATGATCGCGAGCAGGCAATTTCGGCTTCCCACGTATGACATCGCAAAATACCGCAGAAGTACTCCAACGTGTTCGAGTTGCACCGGCAAAAAACAAAGCGAATACACCAACTACGTGGGAATTTACAAAAAGTTCACATACTGCCGTCCGAATTCAACTGAAACATAAACCACATCGTAGCGTTTGCCGACAGCGAGCCTAAATTCAAAAGAAAACAGTGTCCGTTCTTTGGCTTAAGAACAATACAAACAAATATAAAAAAAAAGAAACGCGCGGCGACACGTTGTTTACGTTTTGAATCACTTCTCCCATTTCTTTTTTTCTCTCTTCGGACTTTCCGACGTACTCTGATAGCGAGGAAATTGAATTTCGCAACTCTGAGATAAGAAAAAAAAAAGAAAAAAGGGGGAAATAAAAAGCCCGAGATCATTCTTTCCGCCATTTTTGTTTTGTTTTCTGCACGGCTTCAGCTGTTTCTGCCCTATGCTATTTGTTTCTTGTTTTTGAAATCAAATTTAACTTGCTACAACTATAAAAAAATAAGCGACAGTTATAGAAACGCAGGACGTGACTATAGTCACGAGAATATTATTATCGCGCCTATGTTAATAAGATTTACTCCACCAGTTGACAAGAACGCTTGAGAACATACCAAGAAACAAGGGGCGGGAAATTAATAAGCCAGAAACGTCGTTCGTTTCGTAAAGAAAAATTGAAAAGGCCATTGAAATAAAATAAATCAAAAACGATATAGAGGTAAGTTTTGGCGTATTTTTCTCCCGCGAATTTGAATATCACAACACTTTCACACGAACATCTGAATAGACGCGAGAAAAATCAAAAACAAGAAAACCCATGGGTGTGACGTCTTACCCATAGGTTTCAGCTGGCCTGCGCGTAGCTGTTGTCAGCGAACGCGCGCGGAGATTTTTGACTGTTCGGGTAAGGCTAGATTCACTAAATAAAGCTACGCTTTCAGAGTACCGAAACTCCGAAACTACGCGTTTGAAGCGCGTCAGGCGCCGCCATCTTGGGTCCACGCGCAGATGGAGGAGTGATTCTAGCCGAGCCAAGCCGAGCTGTAGCCGTCGACTTCGCCAGCAGCCGCGGCCGCAGCAGTGGCAGCGAATCAAGGTCATGTTGTTCGAATATCGACGTAACACGGAAAACGCGTGTGCTGAGACGGACTTCAGCGTGCGCGCGCAATAAGCAGTAAACAGCAGCAGGCAGGAAACCGCTGGACCCAAGATGGTGGCGTTGAGAAAACGCGATGATGATGATAGCGACTCACGTGACTGCCGCTGTCCAATGATGCCGCAGCGAACGAGAATATTGTTGGATAGAGCGACTGTATTGGCGGAAAAATGCCAAAGAAAAGGAATGCGGTACTCTGAAAGCGTAGCTTATTTAGTGACTCTAGGTAAGGATTGCGGAAAGCGTGGAAATGTTGAAACCTCTGTGTACCGAATACCTGATGATTCCGTTCTTGCACCGAACGGGACGGGAAGGAGGGGGACTCCTGCGCTCTATAGAAAGCGGTGTTGTGGCTGTACTTGGCGCTGAAATCTCGAACATAATTTTGATATTCGGAATCCTGGAGACCCGATAAAGGCGATTTAAGTGTGTGCTTTTTCAAATAATGAATTGCTTTAGTTTGGCTTTAAGCCCTCTGCCACTTTACGCGGAGCGCAAGTCTTATGGTGAATTCGGGTGGTCGCCTCTCTCCTCTGACCTTGATTCAGCAGAGCGCCCCTCCTCGCCGCCAGAGCTACTCGGGATCCTTTTCAGCCGATCACAACTGCTGGGTTCAGAGCGCTCTGACATTCTCAGACCAGTCACGGAAGTAAAACTTCTTGACATTAGTAATGCATTAAAAAAAATGATTTTACAGCGTACGGTGGACGATTAAGCAAAATTTACGCTCGCAACGTGATGAAATAACGGTTGTGACGTAAATTGTTTTACGCATCGGCATGTAAAAAAACAAAAACAAGAAAACAGCAGTATGCGAATTGATTTTTGCAGAACGGAACGAAAGCCAATGCTTGGAAAGAGTTGTCAACTCATCGCGTTTTCGACAGTGAACGCGCTGCGATAGCGGTCATGCGTACGGCAGAGCAGGCAAATATAAAATGGTTAATAAACCGCATTTTTCTCACGGCGAAATATCGTGCAAGCAGGATATAGCACATATCGCCATGTGACACAAATCACAGTGCATTATATTCGGCTTTCCCTTTATTTTACAACACAAACCTTTGAACGCACTTTTACCAAACCTGAAAATTTCTTGAAGCGACCACAAAACCCGGTAAAACAGCGGCGAGCTCTGCGAGCTGTTTCTTCGTCGGTTAGGCTTAGCGGATTCACCGCCGTGAGATGAACGATCTCGTGAAAGCACTGGGAATACTTCACACGTCGACTTTTCCTGTTACGGTCACAAACGAATGTCGTCCCGTCCGTTGTAATCCTCGCACCGTCGAATGCACAAGCACTTTGTAGAACCACATATCAATCGCCGTCATGCCGGACCCCGCACACCACCACAGACCACTGCCGGCCATCGTCAACAAAACCACGTGATCCCCGTCCAAGTACCACGTGACGCCTGCGCCGCTCCGCACTCCGACGGCTACAGACGGAGTGCTAGAGAGCGCTCTGAGAGGGAGAGGCGCCCTCGGAATGAACCAGCCGATCAGGCCACAGCACTCTCTTTCCACCACCCGATCTCGCGCGCTCTGGAAAGAGCGCTCGAGAGCGCGCAGAGAGAACCACGCTAATTCGCCATTAGGTGTAGCATTATCGTGCGGGAGTCTCGGTGACGTCAGAATGATGCCGAGCTCTGATTGGTTTTGATTGAAAGGCTAGTGGGTAGACCGCAATGCTTAAAGCCTTGAGTATACCCACTGTTGTTGAATTTCGACACGTTAATAAGAGCTCGGCGTTCAGACATCGTCGCAACCTGTGTGCAAGAAGCGGACGAATTTTTCTCTCTGCACACACGTTTGCAGCTTGAGAAATTAATACAAGGCATGACCTATTGTGTGTACGTGTCTTGCAGTGTGTTTCCCTTTCTGACGTGCCTATCGGCTAATGCCGATGTATTATCTGCTGCGGAAAGAAATTAATATGACTGAAAGTCGACACGCGCCGTGCTTTTTAAGTCGTCGGTGACTATACATACAAGGTGTTTTCTTTTTTAAGTGGACCCGATTTCTAAATATATAAGATTTGCAGTAGGACACTTATTTTTTGGTTTTTTCGGATTAGCTTATCCGACTGGGTGACTACTAGGAACAAGGTTGTTGTGCAATAGACACTTTTTAGAAGCCCATCGAGCAACATTGTTCGGTCATCATTGCTTGCTCACGGAGTGTGTGATTAGCCCCGAGTCCTCGCCGAACGGTGACGTCAGCTCTCGTTATCAACTAGCGCTGAGCCGAGTTGACGCCGAACGCTGACGTCACACCCGTGTCCAATAGGTGCCCAGAGTTTGCGAGCAAGCAATGGCGGACAGTCGTTGGTGGCGCGGACTTTTGAAAAGGGTCTATTAGGTGGCTGCATGATTAAGGGAGATATTTGAAATAACTTTTTAAGTAATACTTTAGAGAGCATATTGCAGTATCGAAATTTGGTGTCCAACCTTTAGGCAGCATGCTTCAACTGCAAGCTGTAATAAACATAGCATTTGGGCGCTAGCGGCCAAATTATTTTAGTTTCGTAGGCTTTGTGAAACCGAAACAAATGTAGAAAAGAGCTACAGTGACGTCACTCATTCCGCCCTCGAGCGGTACCACTCTAACTAAGTCACTTGCGATGCTGGCACCCCTACCGGCACGTGGCCTGTTTATACTATTTCTTTTTTTTTTTTGCTATAGGCGTTGCGATCTTTGCATTTTATCGGTACGATAATAGCTGTTCTGCAAAAATGTGAAAATAGGGAAATGGATCGATAAACGCTGCGTCATTCGCAGGTTTTGTCGTGGGAGATACGGCACAGACGGCGCCGACAGCAGACGCCAAAACTTACAGCTGACCACAAAAAAAAACTAAATAAAAACATTTCGCGATAGAGCCGTCGGGGGTGCTCGCATCACAGGCGATGTGAAGTCCCTTCATACATTTTTTACAAGTAACGACAACCATTACAAATGACAAAGCACATTCCGCTGGAACAAAATGGCGGCATTCAGTTCAAACCTCTGCTGTGCGTCGCCATTCGCTTATTAAAACCTGCACCGTCACGCAGTTAGCGTTTCAAAGAATGTCGCTACTTTTATGATGCTCTTATCTAAGGACTTTATAGTGATGCCGTAACTGTGATGCTATGCGAGTGCGGAGATGGTTACGTTAAAGCCCCTTTATACGCAAAAGTAGCGACATCCTTTGAAGAATCCCGCCTGCTATCTTGGGCCGATCCAGGCGGCGCTACCGTCGACGCGTGAGCGCGAAAAAGAAAAATATAACAATAAGAGTGTGCACGAGGACGAGGAGGGACAAGGAATGCCTTTGCTGTCGGAGCGCAGTGCATGCTATGAGCTCATGTCGCCAATCAAAGACTCCGACTGTGCAACGTCACGGCTTTCATCGCCTTTCTTTGAGCACATCCTTCGAGGCTGGTAGATCGTGCCAGTGCGCTTTTAGCCTACCTGTATGTGTTTGCGTGTCTTTCAGCCTTTGACTGCGCTCTGACTCAAGTATAGGAAGGCCGTCTGCTATCTTGGGCCTGTCCAGAGAGCGCAGATGTCGCTACCATTCTTCTTCAGGGTGCATTAGGTGACCCCACTGTCGCTC
Source organism: Ixodes ricinus (assembly GCA_037355805.1). Lineage (NCBI taxonomy): Eukaryota > Metazoa > Arthropoda > Arachnida > Ixodida > Ixodidae > Ixodes > Ixodes ricinus. Next base: position 139,161 of record JAZHYW010006222.1, read on the forward strand.
TTTTCCCAATTAGTTTCGGTTTGAGGAAGCCTACGGAACTAAAATAATTTGGCCGCTTGCGCCCAAATGCTTACATTTCCATCAGAGCTTGCATTTGGAGCATACAGCCTGGAGCTTGGACGTCAATTTTGGAAATGCAATACGCTTTTTAAAGTCGTCAATTAAAAAGTTACTTATAATACATCCGTTAATTAGACGCCTAATTGCACAACCAACTTTGTTTCTAGTGGTCGCCAAATCGGGTAAGCTAATTCAAAAATTAAAAGTGTCGTAATGCAACTCCTTGTTTTTAGAAATTTGGTGCAGGTAAAAAAAGATAAGCACCCTGTATAATAAAGGAGAACTTAAACGAGTACTGACACGTCAAAGTTATATGCTTTGTTTTATTATCCGAAATGATTGAAAACAATGACTGGGCATCACCCTCAACATTCGAAACTTGGGAACTCAGCATGTGTGAAGTAAGAAAGACAATTTTCAAAAGCCGAAATTCAAGTTCCCGCGCGATCCTCGCCAGTGCAGTGACGTCAAAGATTAGATCGTCCTGCAACTCGGGATTCCCCTCACGCCCCCGAACCGCCTTGACCAGAAGTGTCGTGTTCGCTAGAGTCCCGCGAACAACCGGTTTCCTCCGTGCGTGCCGCCTATCGTTGCGAGCAGACGACACATGACTTTCGAGTTTGAAGTTTATTTTGGGGCCCTTGCAGTGATTTCAAAGTCTTTTAAACGGTGTGCGGTCAAAGAGGACGCGCAGTAGAGTTTTGTGAGCGACATGAGGGGCTGAGTCGCACCGGTTCTGCGGGAAAGGCTGCCCCGCCGGAGTCGCAATCGAAACTACGGTACGCAGACACCATACCCAGTTTTTTTCACCGTTTGACAATTTACTCTTTGAAGTCTGAGAGGTCGTCGGGTACATAAAAAGACAACTCCGTCCGATTCCCCCTACTCACCGATCATCCTCAACGCTACATGTGCCGTGCGGCGCGCTGCCGCCGTGTTTTCTGTGAGGGGATGAAAAGCCAGGCGGCGGCATCATCCCGGACTCCGAATTTCGGTACTTCGAAACGAAGGGCCGTAATGCGATCGCAATTGTGTTAAAAAAAAAAGACAGAAAGGAAAGATGTTTAGCCAATGTCGTTATTAAGTAATATGAAAATGTGGCTTGCAATGTTTCTAAATTTAATAATTCTTGACGTCACAAATGAAAAACAGACAGGAGTTGAAAAAACAAAAAAAATGGCGGCAAAAATTAAAAAAAAATATATAGAAAAACCATGCGCACGTTTGTGGGTTTTGTTTTGGCCTTTTGGTATTGTTTTTGCGTATCTGACTACAACCTTGCATCGTTTTAGACAACAAAAGAAATAATCGACCTTTGTGGCTGTCAGTGCCCCTTTAGGGCGGACAAAACCTTCCACCCAGGAATCATCTCATCCAGTCATAGCAGTGCGATCAAACGGCTGAGTGACTGATTTTGTCGAGTATGAAGAGGTGGTAGCACGGTGATGCGCGCACAACATTTGAACGCAAGAACCTTCGTGCCTCGTTATGCCAAAGGGCGTTGTTCTGTGAACATTTGGAGCTGCGCTATACAAGTTTCTGGGACCACGTGCTCGAGCACAATGGCGACTTCACCATAGACTGCAAACCAGAGCGTGGTCGAACATCTATTCTGCGACAAACTCGGCAAACGTAAAAGAGACATTTAAAATGATTCGGCAGATCTATGTAAAAATACAAAAAACTATAAATTGTACGAAGTCTTTTGAGTGGCTCTCCATCTTGAAGAATGAGAGTACATCATTGGAAGACAGTAGATTGGAGAAGGCCGCCCTACCTCTCTTCGTCCTACATCAATGTTTTTCCATTTTTGAAGCGCGAGTGTTACTCAGAACACTCCACTTTCCCCAAATATGTGCTGCCACCTAGACACGCGACTGAGATCGAAGCCGTTTGACACCCAAAACGTCAGTGTCCGTTTTTTGTTTTTTCTAATGATTTAGCTCATGTAAACGAGACATCCGTTTGGTTTTTGCGTAAAGGTTGTATTCGCCCCTTTTTTGGCTTTAGTATGGTGCCGTCACTAAAAGAAAGAGTAACTTAACGTCAACAAATAAAATAAAAGTCATTTGCGTTAGCAAGTTAAGTTTCTTTTGCCGATGGAGGATTTGGAAAAAAAATTGGCTCAAGGCGCCGTCGGTTGTCTTCCAGACACTTCTTTGTGAAGCTCGTTAGTGACGTCGGGTTGAGGAGCAAAGGCCGAATCTGCTTGGCAAGGCAAGTCCTTCGCCGGTCCCGCCGTAGCCACGCTTTCCTCTCTTTGAAATCAAAACCCTCACCATCTTCCCTTCTCTGCTCAGTCCGAAGGAAGAAGAGGAGGATACCGAATCCATTTGCTATCGAACCGATATTTCTGCAAAAGGTCCCGATATGTCTGCAAAAGGTCCCTTTACTACTTTTTGAGATAAGCCTGCTGAATCATTTCAATAGTCTCTGTTTAAGATTTGCCGAGTTTGACGCAACATTGCTGGTTACTCTCGTTCTAGTTTGCAGTCGATGGTGAAATCGCCATTGTGCTCGTGCACGTGGTAACAAAAATGCGTGTTGGAAACTCCAGCGGAAACCGACGGCACCAAGCAGCTATACTCCGTTTCACCTTATGTTGTACCGCAGACAAGGCTAGAAGCGCGAGCTCATAGTGTTGAGAGCTACTCTTAACGCACGAGAGCTTGTGCGTCGAATTAAGTCGAGATGTGCCTTAGAGCAAGGAGCTCGCGCTTGTAGCCTTTCCTGCGGTACATCATAAGGTGAAACAGACTATAGAACAAAAAGCCGTGGTTGCAGCTTCACTCTCCAGCCTTTTGGAGCAAATCCGATGTTCACAGCGCCTGCCGGTCAAAGCAAGAAGCCCTGAAAGTAGGTTCAAAAACACGTGATAAATATCGGCAATAGTGTAGCTCGAAATGTTCACAAAACAACGCCCTTTGGCGTAATGAGACACTGGGGTTCCTGCTGGGCGCGCATCACCGTGCTGCCCTCCCTTTTGAGGCTGCAAAGCCAGTCTCGGAATTCTTTGATCGCACCTCGCAAGTCTCAAATGAGCTTGGGCTTCGACCATGGCAACACATCAGATGCAAAGGTCGTATGGCGTGACTTTATTCTCCAAACCTCTACAGGCATCGGTGCGGAAAGATATAACCCATGACGTGGTGTTTTCTTGCTGAACGGTCTTATTGCGCGAGTTGTCTTTAGTTTTTTTCCATGTAGAGACGAAACGGAGCATATATGGGTTTTGGGAAGAACTTCGGTATTCTGCGACCCACGTCTTATAATGCAGTTTAGGTCGGACCTCCCGTCGGCAGGCATATTACGAACGTGCCCCGGACAAAAAGAAGCTCGCTCCGCCCTCTGCCTCCATTCTGGGAAAGCTTGCAGAATATCAGGAACGTGTCATAGACTTTCCCGAGAGACAGCCATGCATCCCAAAGAAACTGAAATCTTTGCTCCGCATACCTGATTCCCGTATAGATGTATGTGTTTATTGGAATTATGAGAAGAATCCTTCAGGGTTCTACTATGTACTATAGCCAATCTCCTGGATAGACTGCACAAATAGAAAAGCCTGCTTCCAATATCATCGTTTCTGGCGTTCGCTTCCTTTTATATTCCTTCACAGAATGAATTCACACATTACGTGGAAGAGTTCTTCGGGTTTCCAGTCCAATGGACCTTTCTTCAAGAAAAGTTGTGTACATGCTCAGGCCCTCCTTCGGCAGTGGTGAAAGCTCGAACTACAGTTAGCGTCCGGATAGGGAGTTGCGCTACCTCTCTTGCGTCCTTCATGACTCATGTTTAGTCGCGGGGAGTCAGAGGAGGTAGCGCAACTCCCGTTCCAGACGCGAATCGCACTTAGAGGTTTGGCAGTCGTCTTAATGCGGAAAATATCGATTGAGAGAGAGAGAGAGAGATGAAAGATAAATAAAGAGAAAGCGAAGAAAAAATTAAGGTTGTGAAGAGATCGGTAGTCTTAAAAGGCAATTAATTTTCGGCATGTATATATTGCTGGTAAAACAAATTACTAGCTTGGTGATGCTTACGTGGCAGCCATTTCCCTAGTACATTTTAACCGACATGCTGATTTTCACGAAGATTCAAAATTCACTATGTTCAGTCATGCCACAGCCACTGATGATTGCCGAATAATTCTAGTCTCCTGCTATTGCTGTGGTTTAGGTTTTGGAAACCTGCCACGGTGACATTAGACATCTTAATATCGTTCAATCAATACCGAACATGAAGGACGTCGTACTTGGAAGTTGCCACCTTGCCTTAATTACTGCACTCGAATAATC